>JBAJNP010002168.1:14363-51105 GCA_036877545.1 Yasuhikotakia modesta
TTAAATGTGTCACAACTGTAGATAATAAGACTCTTATTAACTGCAGCTTCATTTGCACTCGTAATGCCCATTCTTACACCACAAAATGTCTTCCTCAAATTGTTGTTGCGCAATCTTTTCCGAAACTTCAGCTGCTTTTTCGCAAGCTATTTCCTAATATTTTATAAATCATAGCGTATGTTAGACCACCCATGCCAGAAACTTCTTCTTTTTCCTCATCTGTATGTTTGACTTTGGTTAGATGGTTGTAGTCTTTTTGAATTTGTTGGTAAAACTTAACTAATCTTAAACTCTTAATCTAATACACTAGTTTCTCACTATAAGAGAATTTTGCAAAAACAAAGAAATTAATACAGAATTAACTATAATCATTCAGAAATTAATACAGTTGCTACTGGTCCAAGTTGCTTATTTTAAAATAAAACATCAGCTAATGCTTTCACACATGCTATTAAAAAAAGTGAAGTGAAGTGAAAGTGACATGTTTGTCAGTTACGGTTGCCCATAACCGAAATGTGACCTCTGCATTTAACCCATCCATGTGAGGAGTGAACACACACTGCAAGTCGTGAACACACACACATCCAGAGCAGTGGGCAGCTATCCCTGCAGCGCCCGGGGAGCAATCAGGGGAATCTAATCGAACCAGCAACCTACTGATTACAAGCCCGACTCCTTAACCAGTAGACCACAACTGCCCCAGCAAGTGTAGTTGAATTTGACAAAGTTAAAAGAATTCAAAAGTGATTTCTGTAAATATTGATGCAGATATTTAACAAAAAAAGTAATAATATTTAGTGGTGGATTAATCTGAGAATTTTAATGTTTAAGCCTGTAGCTAAAGTACACCGTGATGTAATACATTTTACAGAGTAAGTCATTTGTAAGTCATTTAAAATGATCTAAACCTTGAAAACATTTAAGATTGTACCTTCATATAATTATAAGTACACAAAGAACTGATAATGATACATAGCTTAGTGTGGTTTTGACCACTGTGATATTTTTGTATTGCTGCTTCTGTAACATGTAACTATCTGAACTGCCTGCATAATAACAACTATTCAGACTTTCTTTGTTGCTACATTTGTTGTGGTGATTCATCTTTAAAACGTAAAAGTTATTTCTCTTCATGTTCCTCTCCCCTCAATATCTCCAGAAACTGAAGGTGCTGTTTGCTGTGGGAACAGAGGGAGGTGTCAGTGATTTCCTGGAGGTCAACGCATTGACGTGTGACACGATACACCAGGTCAAGGAGAAAATCTTACGGACCTTCCAGCGCAAGTTTGGTTTCCAATACACACAGAACATCAGGGACATTGAAATCGGTTAGTGGGTTTTGTAACAGTTTGCAACACAAGTTTAACTTTTTAAGTTTTACTGAAAAATACAAAAGATTTTGTTGAATAATGCTGTACATTTTTTGTTGAACATTTTCATATTTGACTGGATGTTATTAATTAGGGCTATGTTATAAATTGCTTTTAAATTTTCAGTGTTTAATTGTTATTTATTTTTATGTTTACATGTATATATTTGATGTAACTTAATCTTTACACACATGCCGTACCTTTTACAGATAATTTATGTTAGTAACAAACTGTTTTGTGCTGTCAGTCACACTGTTCTCAGAACTGACTCTGTTTAATTTCTCTGCTTGTTTCTGTGCCCTCACAGAGTACGAGAAGGCAGGAAGTTTTGTTATGCTACAGGAAGTCGATGAGAACTCAGACATTCGGGGACATGTTACTATGTTAAACACTCTAAAACATTATCAGGTAAATTCTCCAGACTAAACAAAAGCAGGCTCACTTTTAATGCTTTCTTGCTAATGCTAATGCAAGTATGTCCATTTCTTTAATTAGCGTTAGATTTGTGCCGTGTGCATACAAAATACCACAGTTCACAGGACTGTAGCTATTTATGCAAAGTGATCACAAACAACAACTTTTTTAGACTTGTTTTGAAAGAACAATCTTGGGGCCAGATTTTTATAGACACTTGTATGGGCTGTATTTAATCTTGAACAGTATGCAAAAATTCTGAACATCCCTAGCAACCACCCAAACAGCCTTAGCAACAACACAGCAACCACCAATAGCATATTTGAATTCTGAAACCCACCTCTGTGTGCAATACTGATATTTATTTGAATTACTTTGATTTACTTATGACTGTGCTGTGCTATATAGGCACTGTGTGTGGTAAAATTTGCATGTCCATCTAAAATAAAGAAGTTTGTTTTTGCCCGTAGTGAGACGTTTGTGTAAAAATGGTTGCACGCTACTTTTATGTTTTCAAGCATGGTTGTTGGTCTTATTCAGGGTATTAAATATTGAACTTTCACTTACAAAACTTGTGTCACAAGACAAAATAAATCCAGATTACTCTAAACCCATAAAACTGTGTATTGCAACAAGTCTACCTGCTTCTTTTATCTTTATGCATTTTGTAAATAACAGTATTTCAATGCATTACATTTCTCTTTAGGTAACAGATGGAGCGTGCATTAAAGTTATCACAAACAGACTGCATGCCCCTCTGAGGTCTCAAAGCAGCGTTAAAGGTTAGTAATTTCCTTGCCTGAAACATCATCCTGTCCACATTATAACAGGAAACTCTGTAATGTATAGGTGTATAGATGTTTATGTAAGATATATACTGTGTTTACACTCACTCCATTATGACAATTTGTCATAATGATTGCATTGCAGATGATGAGAACTTTGGTACCAAGTATTTCCATCTGGTGAGTAATTATAGCATTTTTACTTTCTGTAGGAAGTATGTGTGAATATGTTTTAATGCGCTTGCATGTGATTGGCTACCTGGTTATTAGCGTCTTTCATTAGCACCTTTGTTTTAGAATGTATGCGGTCTATATTTTTGTTGCAAACATTCATGTAGTTGCTTTTGACCCAATGATATCATATTAGATGAGCATCTAATGTAAAAAGCACAGAGTAAATGTGTCATTCGCATCAGAACGTTCTGATTGGCTCAAAGCAGACAAAGCAGAGTTAGTGCATTGTGTTTACAATGAATTTGCATGAATCTGCATTCATGCATAGCATCTTACTGCCAAATTAGTGGTAATGTTACAACTTTTTGAGTGATAAATTGCCAGAACATATTTTCCGATTTACAGTTTATTTTTAAAAGGTTCCATTTACACAGAATTTCGTAACTATAATTTACGAGTAATTTACTGGTAAAGAAAACATTTGAAAGGGCTATTTTCTGCTGAGGTTTCTGTGTTATGTTATGCACTGTACTGTATCTGTTTATCATTGCCACACTTGTGATGTTGTTTTTCCTGTTCACATGTTTCAGTTTGTGTAATGTTGTTCAAACCAATCATTTCCGATTCTTAATAAAACCATAAAACAGCTTACACATTTTGAAACTCTGGTCTCTTATAGTCACTGTTGTAAAAATACTGTATTACAATAAAGGTTGGACCTTTTAGATTGATAAACATCCTCCTTTTAGGTTGATCCAGACATTGACAATGACCAAAGCAAACATCCAGAGAAACAAGAAGTCAAATTCAAAGAGGTTTACCTCACTAAGCTACTGTCCACAAAGGTGATGTTTTAACCATATAGTGTATAAAGTGTTAGTCTTACAATCTTAAGATGATGGAAGGTCATTAACAATGTACCAACTCTGTCCACCAGGTGGCAGTCCACTCCTTTGTGGAGAACCTTTTTAGAAGTGTTTGGGGAATGCCCAACAACAGAGCTCCACTGGCTGTAAAATATTTCTTTGACTTCCTGGATGCTCAAGCAGACAGAAAAAAGATCTCTGACCCAGATGTTCTCCACATCTGGAAGACCAACAGGTGCAGAAGGCCTCTTCATCTCACTCTGTGTTCATGTGTGCTTTGTTTGGCTCAGCTAGTAGGCAGCACAATGCGTTTATAATGCGCTCTAGCACGCTGGTTGAGATGTACTGCAATGTGATTGGCTCAATTTTTTGTCACCCGTCAGCCTTCCACTTCGATTCTGGGTAAACATTCTGAAGAACCCAGACTTTGTGTTCAGTGATATGGAAAAAACGCCACATCTGGATGGCTGTCTGTCCGTCATTGCTCAAGCGTTCATGGACTCCTTTTCCCTCACGGAGCAACACCTGGACAAGGTAACCATAGAAATTTAAAAGGACTGTTCATCCAAAAATTTAATTTCTGTCATCATTTAATACTCTCATGTCCTTCCAAACCTAAATGACTTATGTGGAAACAACTTATGAGGTAAATAAATGATGACAGATATTGAGATCACTTAAGCAATGGGATAAAGGAAGTATAGTGGAGATTGTTTTAAATTCACACAATCTTTTCTCTTTTTTTAAAAGTATTCACCAACCAATAAGCTGCTCTATGCAAAGGACATCCCTCAGTACAAACAGGAAGTGAAGTCATACTACAAGTTGGTAAAGGACCAACCACTTATCAGTAGCCAAGACTTCAAAACGTTTCTTCAGGAAGAGTCAACGGTACAATTTACCCCAAACACAGATTTCATAAAATCTTGAGGAACGTTAAAATTTACTAATAGAAATACATCAAATGCTTTAATCTGAACCTTTCATCAACAGAAACATGAAAATGAGTTCAATGAACCAGCTGCCCTCCGTGAACTCTACAAATACATGCACCGCTATTTCAATGAGGTAAAACACCTATGTTGTGTCACTACCTACCCAAAAAGTACATTTTTTCAAGTACAGCATTTACATGGGTTTTGTTTGTAGATACGTTTTCAATGACAGTTCTGTCATTTATACCACAGAATTTCATTACAGGAAACCTATTTTGCTACTGCTAATGAAATGTGACAGAATACATCTGTGGTACATCCTGTTTTCAGTGGTTTTGAAACCTAAAACCTAAAGACGTTTGAAACCTCCTTAAGGTGGGGGAGGAAGTTCGGCTTGGGAAGTAGCGGTTAAGGGTTGATACTGTTAGACACTAGAAAGATTTTGATTCAAAGCAGATCCTTCAAAACCTACCAAAGCTCATTAAGTGTTACATGAACAATGTACAAAATGTGACTAATTTGTCCTCTTTGTTTACTGTCCATCTTTATAGATTTCTCAAAAGCTAGAGTTGGCAGATGCCCCCCCTAGCCTGAAAGAGGATATGTACAAAGTGAAAGAGCTTTTCGACAACATGAAGAGAAGTGCTTGGAACTGACGTTTTTCTGATCTTGCTGTCAGCGTTTGTTGTGGCTATAAATGTGCTTCCAGATCTTTGTGTTTTTTTAACACAGTATTTCAGTGTCAGATCATATTATACAGTGTCACATCAGCACAAGCTACTCAGTTGCTGAGAGACTGTCATTAACACAAAACATCTCATTTCTGTGTCTGACTTTGTGTAGGGCAAAGTGAATGTAAGATTTGTTGATATGTCAGTTAGCTTGTATTGTACTAACACTTACAATGTGCCTGTTTATATAATTTTCTATGAGCTGGCCTTTCTGTAAATTGTGCTTTATATGATCATTTGAACCTAAACTACAATAATGCATTAATACAACTCATTAATTTGCAGTCATTTTACTTTCCTTCTTTTAAGTGATTTGTTGAAAAAAAAATCGACTATCAAGGATTTTTGTTATTATCATGCCAACAATTCTGGTCTCCTTAATAAAATCTGTTAAGGTTTTATTATGTATAATGTCATTGCGTTCAAGTGTCGCCCTCTATTGGTCAGAAATGGTGATGACGTCAAGATGCACGCAAATTTGTTACAAGACTCATCAAATTAAACAGAAGCTTCATCAATTTCATGCCAATTTGTTAGTCATTGACAGAAATTATTGTTTTATGTTGGTAGATGTCAGACTTACTATTTGCACATTTCTGTTTATAAATATGGCAGTTTACGTAAAAAATTGTGTAGTTAGAATTAGTTAGGATTAGTTTACCATTATATTGGAAATCCAGGCATATCACACAATCAAAGTGTCTTAATGAATGAATTTATACCTTATGTGTTATTTAAGGTAGAAATAAACGTTACCTATTGGTTTAAAAAAACTAAAGCAAAACGCATTCAATTCAGTATTAGTTTGATGGTCTCGTTTGTTTTATTTGTATTATTTGTTTGTTTTGTTTTATTATTCGTTTGTTTTTTTGTAGCATATTGTGATACGTAAAGGATTAGTGTCGTGTTCATTGAATAATAAACAAGTAAAACTGTGACGCGACATTCAGGCCGGTTCCTATTGGCTTAAAGCAGCTAGGCAACCCTCGTTTTCTGGCTGGGCTACCGCGCATGCGCGAAGTCCACCAACGCGTCACTGCGCATTCAATATGGACCCGACGGCGAAGCGGTAGCGTCCGACGCCTGTACGAGTCATGTATATATCCTCCCATTATCCTTCAACTTTGAGAAGGAAACGCTCCGGCTGACCGGAGGGAACACACAATGTACAGCGTCCGTAATCAGATCGTCGTCCACGGATAAGTGATTCGGAGTGAATGAGATCATGGCTGGATTGATCAAGAAACAGATACTGAAACACCTCTCCAGGTCAGTGACACCTTCACGGGCTGTACATGCGTGTGTGTGCATACTTAAAATCGACTCTCCGTGGGTCGATTACTGGGTTGAGACGTGCTGATGTGGCTGTGGTCGATGACACACGCGTAACTGGGCTTGTTTGACAGCTTGCCAGAGAAGTGCTATTGCAGTATGTTGATATCATAACATGCATCGGGTGTCATTCTTGTCTGGCTAAACGAGTCTGTCTGCCCTGATCGTTGAATGATGTGATTTTGTGGGTCAGTGTGATCATAGCATGCTGTCAGGCTACAACAATCGTTTCCTTAATGTCTAGATGGTCCGCTTGGTTCATTTCTTACTCTGTTCAGGTAGGTTAGAGCTGTGGTGAATTATCTTAATGGTCACATAAGCTTATAGCCATGACAGCTTGACCCTATTTCTAGCTAAAGGCAGGATTAGCTTGAGAGACCTGCTAGAGGTGAGTTGATCATCAAACGTCTATCCTTGTAGCTTGTACTAAGATACAACTCAAGGACATAACCAAATATAGCTGTTTTGATAAATGTACTATAAAATATATAGAATTAATGATTGAAACCCCTAGACCGACTAACCACCGGTCTATAAATGCGTCCACCTCAGTGTCTCTGGTGGTTACAGTCCTGATGTAACCAATAACTCATGTACAATGGCAGCTTACATGTGGGTGATACAGACGACTGTCCCCAGAGCTAAATGCCTGAGTCACGTCTGTTCCTTCCCATTGGTCTGTATATCCAGTCAGATCTGTTCAGCTTTTGTTGTGGAAACTTGAACTAAGTCTGACTGGATTGTAGGACACAGGCTTGGCTCAACAGAAACACAGTTTCACCATAGCGGGACGAGTGCACATTGTGCCAAACGGTTTCACTATTGTTAGCCATTGTTGTGGCAGTTCTTGAGTCCACCCTCCCTGCATTATTTATTCTTTCAGTGGAGCGTGTCCAGATGAAACACTATATCTGTTCATTCAAAATGACAAAGAGGGCATTTGGTTGAATGGTGATGTCTTGTCCCATAAAGTTCCTCATTCTTCTACATTTATTAAACAGTAGCTCAAGTCCCCTATGTTGTCCAGCCATTTTGACAAGATAAAGAGTGACAGCATGGACATTGAGGTACTTTAGGTAGGTTTTTTTGAACCATAACTTTCATCTGTTGCCCTCACAGTGGACTTGTTTAGGGATTTTACTTCATGCATTCTTGTTTTCTTGAGGAACACACTCAAGACCTCAGTAAAATGGATGCCTCACTCTGTGGACCTTGACTTATTGTTTATGACTGCATGTTGAATTCATTTGCCCAGACTTTGATCTACACAATATCAAGTCCTCCTGCGTTTGCACTTTTTCCAGACTGTAATAGCTTCATAGTTGTAGGTTTAGCTTATCAGACACTAAGGGTCAGAAGTGTGTGATGTTAAAGTCTTAAGTATGTCTCCAGTCTGGAGAAGCTCTGATTAAAGCTGTAGGCAGTTGTCAGATGAATGAAACGTACCTGGGCTGTATTTCCAGTTTGTTCTGCAGCCCCCATTTTGGAGATTAAGCAAATCACAATGCCTGGTTCTCATTCTTATTCTTTCTGTCATTCTCTCTCTTATTTAGCATAAAATCAGGAGTCTAGAGATTTAATTATTGTGGTGGTCAGTGAGGTTGTATTTGTCATGTTGAGGTAGAAAAGTTTCCATTTTCCATATCCAAGGTAAACACAAACACATTTTAGCAATAATTTGAAGGGTGTAATTTTCAAATCAGGGTTGACCTGTATGCGGAAACTGCCCCTTAATGTTAATCTTAGTTCAGGGTAATGCAACAGATATTTAAAAGTGACACTGAAAACTGCCTTGCTAAGATGGTCTTTAAGCCCATTTGTGCTAGCCTAGATCTGATGCAGTCAGGATGCTAGTGTACTGAGATACAGTCTCTGTTATCTAGGGAAAAGGATAAAAATGCACTACAGATTTGATACAACCAAACTCCTCTCAAGGATGAGATTGTCACTCCCCCAATATCACCTGTAACTGACTAATAAGTAGCAGATTTTGTGTTTTTTTTCTGTGATGTAATAACATTTTGGCTATTTGGAAATAAGGAATGATCTCTTTAATAAGCCCCACCCAAACTTCTGTTTCAATAGGAAATATTGTTTTTTTTTTTATTATTCTTAAAGTGAAATAATTTATGAACAATACACACACACACACACACCCACACACACCCACACACTGTTTAAAAACTAAATTTAACAAGGTTTAACAGGTTAAATATATTTTGATGGAAACAGCATATCAACAGAAAATGCCCTTTACTGTGACTGTTGTATTACTGCTGAGCTTTCAGTGGGAGAAGCAAAACATAGCTGCGTCCGTTCGTTGATGCTGATGACCATCTCTTCCTGTTTCTCAGACTCAGAACTAGAACACTGATTTTGTTTCAGGTTTTAAGCTAAAAAAACAAGCTAAGTGAACCCGAATGAAACCAGAAGCACCTCAATGGATTCCACCTATTGCTTTAATCCAGAAACGTTCAGCCAATAGAAACCTGGTTGTTCTCGCTTGCCCACACACAAGCGAGTTTGGCTTGTTGTCAACTTCTTTTCTGATGTGTATGTCTTTGTTATCTAGACTTTATTCACAGCACTAGAAAGTTGTCAGACGGAGATTCAGTATGAGTTGTTATTTTGGTATGCTAGGTATTTGAGCTGGAATCTCATTGGTTGTTTTAGAATACCCTTCTGTTCACACTTATCTCAGCCCTCCAAGCAGTTAGAAAAAAGTGTTTTGGGCAAATGCCCAGTAGGTCTTTGTTTGGAAGGCAAAAGAGGTTATTTCTGGTCTACGGCTTAAGCCGGGAACACACTGTGTGTTTTGGTCACGATTTGGTTGTCCAAGACGAGTTTGGAAAATCCTATCAGATTCCTGTAATCCTAAAACAAAGATTCCTGTAATCTGTCGTCTTTCTCTGATCATTACTGTCGTACAGTGTGACATTAATAATAACTGATCCCACAGTGTGACATATAGCTGGGATCACGGTTATACAGTCTGACAAGCAAAAATGGTGAAGGACTATTATATAAATCGTAGAGTGTGCGTCTGGCTGATCTACAAATAAGTACAACAGCATCTTCTGTCAGGAAAAAAGCCTTCGGTGATGTTTCCTGCTGTCCTCTTAAGTTCACTGTGCTGTTTGGTTGATGTAGTCGCCATGCCGACCTTCCACAGCTGTTCTGTCTCTCAGATGACAACTCCCATTGGACGCCGACTGTGGTAGAATTGGTCCTGGCAGGTACTGCTTTACAGAGTGGAAGTAAACCTTGTGCTGACATGCAGTAGCACTCATATGAGGCTCTCAGTACTACTCTGATAATGAGGCTTCTGTTGAGGAACTCCACAACTGTGTGTTGAATAGATGCTGGGCTGTGTGTGTTTGTTTGTGTGTGTCTCTTTGTGATATTTACAAGGACCCCTTTAATCCTGTGTGAATGACTACAGCGTTTGGGCAATTCTGAGCTCCTTTCTGTGTCTTTGGTGTAAATGAAGCATTAGATTAGCAAGGCACTATAACTGAAATAACTTGTTTAAGAGACGCTTGTTTTCTGAAATGCGTCCAAATGAGTTGGTTAAAGATTAGAGTGGGTGTCTTGTATGAGGATACACGTTTCGTTCCTGTGTGTTTTGCTGCTCCCTACACAGTCAGTAGGGGATATCTGTAGAAGATTACTTCCTTAACAATATTAATTTGTTAAACCGCCCCATTAGCAACACAGACAACTCTGTTTCGCTCATCATAGTGTTTAGGTAACAAAATACACTTACTTAAATCTTATATATTTTCACATATTTTATTGTTGGCAATGGCTGATGGGTAAATTTCCCTCTCCACTTCCTGTGATCTATTGATGTGCAAAAGTTTTACTTATGCTTTTTGTAGCACCTCTAACCTTATAAAATGTGTGATGTTTACTACCTAGGGCACTGTTAACTAGAATGCTCTCATGCAGCAACATTGTCTGTCCATATGTGTGCGTTGAATAGTTATGCCATAGCAGCAGATCTCACACACACATGCACACATTACAGTAGATGTCTTGTCATCGTCTCACAGCAGAAGACACTTTGTCTGTGAGTTCTACAGCTGCAGTGATATTGAATCATATTGTTGGATTAGGCTCAATTACTTCATTATCCTCATATATTGTGACCATCTATGTGTGTGTGGTAGAGATGTTCTGTCTCATTTTTGGAAATTGAGACAAAAAGGATGTGAGGTCACAAAATTCTATGGAAAAAACACATAAAATTCCTCAGAATTGCAAAAATGTGCAGAATTCATAAACATTTGACATATTCCTCGCATTTTGCCATGTAAAACTATAAGCCACTTTTCTATCATGGTAAATCATTGAACCATTATTTGCAAATGCAAATGGTGACAACAGCAATATCTCAAAATACAATTATGTTTGCAAATGTTTCTCATCTCACCTTTCCAAATGTGTGTGTGTGTGTGTGTGTGTGTGTGTTGTGTTTTTACCATTAAACTGAACTTTTCAAACAAGTATTTTTCTACAACACAATTAAAACACAATTACAATAGTTTTAAAAAGAGTGACCTATGTTTAGTTCAATTGATGTCACCTGGCACCTGTCCAGTCTTATCACTTTAGTAAGGGAGTGTTATGGGGACTGACCTGATATTTGATATCAGACACTGAAGGTAGCTTGTGTCTGAATTAATATTTAATCGTTCACCGAGCACAACCGATGCGAAGGCCAGTCTTTGACAGGGTAACTTGGAACTGGCACATCTACGTAAATGTTTTCACACTCCCTGTCTCATATTTTGTTTTGTTGCACAACCCGAGTGACGAACAAGCCCACACAGGGCCCTTAGCACAGTGGCAGTTATAATATTAATAATAATACACACCAGAGGTCTGGCTAAAATGAGGAAAAAGGAAATTAAGATCTTATTGCCCCCTGTCGTCCCACCCTTTCTGTTTCTCCTCACACTTTATGTTAAGATGAAATAATTTGATATTAATTTTTATGTTCATCTGTTCACAGTGTCACAAGCTGGAGCTTGTGACTATCTTTAGTCTCTGACTATCTCAATTCCAAGAGAGGGATAATGAAAGAGACATTCATCCAGTCAACCATTGAATTTATGGAGAAGTAGGATTTTGGACCAGTGAGATTACAGTGTGGGTGGGGATTGCACCTTAGTGCAAAAAACAAATTTACATTTACATTTATGCATTTAGCAGACGCTTTTATCCAAAGCGACTTACAATTGAAGGAAAAATAGAAACAGTGCACCCACTGAAAAAGAACAACAACAATCTTATAAGCATGGTACCATTTTCCCTAGACTAGTATAACGTAAGTAAACATGTGCAGTTGTCCCACCCCACCTTTTTTTTAATAGAGACTAGAGAGAGGTATAGACGAAAAGAAGAAAAGGAAAAAAAAGAGAGAAGTGTTAGTAGTAGTTGCATTTAGTGGCATTTAATTGGGGAGGTATTGTCTAAAAAGGTGAGTTTTTAGTCTTTTCAGTTAAGGGGCACATTTTGCCCCTTGCCATACTGGGCTATGAACAAAACCAAAGATTAACCAGATTTTTAATATGGAGCTTTTATCACTTATCACTTGTTGTGATGTTTAGCTGTTGTGATGTTTAATGCTTTACTGCTGTGGCACAATGTCTGACCTTAAGACTTTGTTCTTCTTGAGTCTGTAAAAGCATTAAAACCATGACCCTCTATAATCTTTTCCATCTTTAACTGTTTAACAAAAACACAGTTGGTTGTTTTAAGGTTTTTATTGTTTACCTCAGTGCAGCCTTCTGGCGTGGCTTTATTTGATTTTGTTATTGGGGTAATGAAACCATGTTTGAGAATATGTAGTTTTGTCTCTGAGTATTAAGTCTTCATCTACTTATGAATCTTAATACAGAGCTGTTTGTTTCATTCTGTGTGAGCAAGAGAATTGTGAAGGTTTTCTCAGATGCTTATTACACTAGTGTGGGAATTAATTACGCAGTTAACAGCCTCTCTCAAGAGAATAATAACTTTAGTCCAGTGCTAAGCATAAACTGTGTAAAGGAGAACTAGTCGCAATGTAAAACTGAAGTTGCAATTTAAACTTTCGTTAAACTGCAGTTGTGTGTGTTGTTGTGTTAAAACTGGGCTGAAGAGAAGTATTGCTTCATAACAGGGTTAGATGAACTGAGAACAGGTCTAGACATTGGCGTCAGACTAGTCATGACACAATCATCATTTAGGCCCATTTTGACCCATCCTGTCAAAGTTTATCTTGGCCAGACTTGGTGGTTTTCCACACCCTGAACAATTTGTGTCATTACGCTGCCAAGCTAAAACAGCTGAAGGAAATGATAACAAATGTGTGATTCTGTGTGAGTGTTGAGCTGAGTTAATTGACCTTGCTGAGAGACACCTAAACATGAACCATCAAACATTAACCGAATTTCAATCATGGACCATCGGCTCAGAAACAGTACATAAAGGAAAGATTTAAGGGTTAAAGAAGGTGATTCTCTGGCTGTGTACTAAGCAAATACAATGTGACAAGCTTCCTACAACAAGCTATTTGTTTTTCCACGTACCCCAAACTGAGTGTGAAATAATACATAATAACTGTGACAATATATTATGTCTAAGATAGTGAATAAGAGTTTATTGTACTTATCATTGTAGTTGCAGCAGTTTCCATATCAATAAACTGTGTTGTGTGTGTACATTTACACCAGTACATTGAAGTTGCTTTGGAATAAAGTGTCCTCCGAATGCACTGAAGTTACTACAGTGTATTACAGACTTAGTGTATTCAGGTTATACATTTGATCAGTGTGTGTGTGTTCCCTGGAAATCAAACCTACAATGTTTGCGCTGCTAATGCAGTGCTCAACCAGTTAACCTACAGGAGCATACAGTTTTATGCTAATGTCCTTGCACGCACATGACCATATAGCTCAAGGGTTGGGTGGCAATAGCCTGTTAACTCACCCGTCTTGCAAAAGCTGTAATTAAAGTCAAAGAAAAGGCCATTAATACAAAATGGTGAACTATAATGACTGGTTAAACTATAATTTTAACCGTTCCTCCCTCACCTGACTGAGTTTATCCTCTCATTCTCTCTTCTGCAGGTTTGCTAAGAATCTCTCCCCAGACAAGATTAATTTGAGCACTCTGAAAGGGGAGGGCCAGCTCACCAACCTGGAGCTGGATGAGGAAGTTCTGCAGAACATGTTGGATCTGCCCACCTGGCTCGCCATTAATAAAGTCTTCTGCAATAAGGCCGCCATTCGGGTAAGAGATGCCCGTGCGTCATTTATCTGTTCTCTCATGACATCATCAACATGAGCCCCTCTGACATCATAATTAAGGGATCCAGTGGCAAATTAATTGAGCTCAGTTCTCTACATTGGCACACTTGGGCTGCATCCAAGTTTGCACGCTATCTGACCCATATAGTGTGAAACATCAGGGTTAGTGTGTCCTACATTGTAGTATGTTAAAAAGACCGGGTCAGAAGTCTTACTGTATACTTTAAAGTACATACTTTACATATCTGTGAAATTCATACTTTTAATTACAAATGTATATCATATTTTAAAGTTTAAGAGAGTTTCAATAGTTTGTGACTTCAGCCTTACACTTACAGCTTTCAGAGTTGAGGCAATTTAAGCTGCAGCAGCCGTTGGGGAAAACATGCCCTTATCTTAGTTTTGAGTAGAGGTTAACCTAAAGCAAATGAGCAGTCACGTGATACGACATCCACCAATGGGATCACAGCTCACATGATCCACATTTTAAAACAGTTAGATAGTGTAGTCAAGTAGTAACACTGCTGTTGACTAGCAGTACAGTGACTGTTAATGACTTAAACTGTAATTGTACTGTTCATTAAGGCAACCAGGGCAGAAATATGATGAAAAAAGGTCAACAGCCCTGAAATTACAATGGGGATCTGTGGCAACACAGTGACCACATCAAGCTCAGATCAATGCAATGACACAGTGTTACTTTGACAGATTTTTTTTTAATAGCACAGTTTGAACAGTGACAAATAACATTGGGTGCTTTGAGTCGTGTCTGACATTTGTAAGTGCTGTTTGTTGCAGGAACAATTTGCTGCAGGACTTTATCTTGCAGGCTAACCTGAAAGAGTGGATTTTTCTTTCTGGTTACACTCACTCTCTCTGTCTTGCTTTTTTCTTGCCCTTTTTGGCCCCGGCAGACTTTCCATCCCTCATTCTGGCAGTTTTTATCAATGTTCTATTAGTCAGGTGGAGTTTTCCAGTCAGTATTGGCTGCTGTTCCTCTGCAGAAGTGCTGCTATATAGTCGTCTAATGAGCTCTCAGTGGAAGTCATTGTGTGTATTGATTAAACATGATAGCTGCAGCCGTGAAGAGGGTCAATGCGGCCTCAGGAGGCTGACTGGTCAGATCAGACCCACATCTGTGTAATGAGCAACAGACAGACAGGAAGTGATGAAGGATAGTGTATGTAATGAACTTCACTCATTTCAGGCTTCAAATCAGGGAGGAATAGGAAAGTAGTCAAGGACTTCGAAACAATTTTTTTTCTCATTCCCTTCTTCCTTTACCTTCATTTCTTATTATTCCTTCCTCTAATCTTCTGAGTCCTGACGTCAACTTTGCTGTATGTTGCCAAAAATTCATGCAGCATGTTTTTAAAGCACACAGGCACATTCAGAGCTTAGAAGTTAAAATATTGAGGAACAAACATTACAACAGTAATTGCTTAAAAATTGTAGGAGGTTTCCTATTGACGATTGACAAATATCCCCAAAGGGGAGAGTTTGTGAAGCTTATTTAACTTATTTCTGGGTGAGCAATTATTCTCTAAAGTATAATAAAGGACCCTCCACACACAAACCCCGTAACATGCACACTTTATATAGTACACTTTCTCTGCTATGTCTCCTCTCAGCTTCAGAATGACACCAACTCAAACCTGAAAATGTGATTATCTCTCACTCTCTTATTCTCTATCATAATTATCTAAAGGCTTGCAGCAGTACCACACACACACACACACACACAGTCTCTCTCATACAGGTCAAGGTGCAAATTACTTTGTGTTTGTAGCAGACAGCCCATAATTACAGTGAATAATCACAGACTGTGTCCTGCTTGAAGGACAGTGTTGCATATTAAGTTGCATATTAATTCTGTGTGTGTGTGTCTCAGATCCCATGGACCAAACTCAAGACTCATCCAATCACTCTGGTAAGCATGAAAAGATTTGTTAAAATAGAAAATTGTGTATTTTTTTCATAATAATCATGTCTTCTACGCACAAAATGTTGCTTTTGCTCTAACCTGAGGCTGACAGTTTTCTAGTTAATCATTGCTGTTGTAAATTTCAGTCTTTGGATAAAGTTGTCATGGAAATGAGCACCTGTGATGAGCCCCGCCCTCCCAACGGCCCATCCCCCATAGCAACCGCCTCAGGTCAAAGGTTAGTTTCAGCTGACCGGCTCTTTGGATCTTCTCCACTTTGTTCTTTGTTCTTGTTCCACTACATCATGTTTCATAGTCTCTCTGTTCTGTCTTTACTCTTTTTAAGAGATGTTTATTTGTGTTTATTTAAAAGAAAAACGTATTCTCTTTCTTTCAGTGAATACGGTTTTGCAGAGAAGGTGGTAGAAGGTATCTCCATCTCAATAAACTCCATCGTGATTCGGATCAGCGCCAAAGCCTTCAATGCCTCTTTTGAGCTTTCACAGCTCCAGGTCTACAGCGTCAACACTAGCTGGTCCACCGGTGACCTCCGATATACCCGCATCCTGGATCCCGCCCGCGGAGAGGTACGTACAAGTATACCTCTGTAGTGCTGTGGAGGGCTTGAAAGGTGCGTTTTCATGTTAACGGTGTGATGCCTTTCAGATTCTGACGTTTAAAGAAGTAAGCTGGCAAATGATCAGGATTGAAGCCGACGCCATCCAAAGCACCGAACACGAGGTCGTCAGCGCTCCCATTCGCCTCATCACCAACCAATCAAAGATCAGAGTTACTTTGAAGAGGAGGGTAAGGACACACACATATGGCATGCATAACTTACTGGTTGTCCAAAAAAGTTTGATGTATGATGCAATATGATGCACTTACAAATACAACATTGTGGAAGTTTTTATCCAAAGTGACATACATTTTATTACTACATTTTCTAGGGTTCTAACCTATTAGCTGTTGTTTTAATATGAGATTAAACATACTTAACATATTTGTATCAGTTTCTAATTGTGTGTGTCATGTGTTTTCCATCAGTTAAAAGACTGTAATGTTGTGGCGTCCAAACTGATTCTGATCGTGGATGACCTGCTGTGGGTTCTGACGGACTCTCAGCTCAAGGCCATGGTGCAGTATGCCAAGTCCCTCAGTGAAGCCATGGAGAAATCGGCTGCTCAGAGGAAGAGCATGGCCCCTGACACTACACAGGTGTGTGTGGGGGCATCTCTTATTCTGTTATACTTTCTCTACCTGTTGGTAACTTTCACACAACGTATTTTAAACGTTTGTCTGTTTTGGTCAACAAAAGTCTAAACTATCCAAAAACAGTATGAACATAGTATTTGCATTAGGTAGATTTCAGCTCCCTTTGTCTTTTTAGGTAACGGCAGCACCCCCTTCAGCCCAGCAGGTGCGCACCCAACAGACCTCCACAACTGCAGATCAAAGCGCCACTATGGCACGACTCTTCAGTGACTACGATGTCCGTGAGACATCACACCATCTCCAAATCACACACCTTGACCTGCACATCTGCGACGATACCAACGCCAAGGACAGAGGTATCTCAGGCCTGCACTAAACACTGCTAACATCAAAGCATGCTAACGTGTCCATATAGATTGGTGGAGTTACACTCTGTACACACTAAAATAATGCTATCACTCTCTCTACAGGTATTAATAAGAGATTAGATGGTGGAGCCATGCAGTTGTCTTTCAGTTCTATAACAGTAGATTATTACCCCTTCCACAAAGCTGGTAAGAAACACTTTAGCAACACATTGAATTCTGCATTTGATAAAATGGAAGATGTTATTAAGATGATGTTTCTCTGTCTCTCAGGTGAAGGCTGCCTGCATTGGATGCATTATGGGGAAGCTACAAAAGCCCGTGAGACGTGGGCTCAGTCTCTCCTGGAGGAGTTTAAGTCCAATGTGGATATGCTTAAAAATGCTGTCAGCGGCCAATCGCAGAGCTCCCCTCAGCATGGTAAGATGTTTCTTCCCTTTTCTGATTGGCTGGCATTGTCTCACAGTGAATTAAAAACAGGTGGTTTTTGTTGTGGTAGAAGTATCATATTGCGTCTGACAGCATGTCAGTTGATAGATGTGGCACCATTGATGGATGCACTATAAAAATTTGTGACACTTTATTTTAAGGGCTCTTCACAAAGACTAGAAGAGCACTTTTAGGTGACATGGGGTAATGCATTTATGAATGTGTTTTTATAGCTATGGTTGCCATAGTATTGTGTGGCCCGGCTTATTATTAACCATTTGCAGGAAGTCTGGTCCACATTGCACTTTATTCTGTCCAAGAACTGCCCACTTAGGCTAGAAGCGACTAAAATTCTGTGATTTGTTTGCTCTCAGATGCTCACTGTAACAGCCTAAAACCTTTTTAAAACTGCCAATGTTATTTTGACTCTTATTTTTGTGTGCAGTCAGTAAAAGACTGTGGATGGTTTATGGGCTTACCATATGTGACTATGGTTGCTATTCCTATACTGTTTTCCCTTTGGCCCCTAAGAGTTTAGCTGAATCTTTGTACAAGAGTCTTTAGCTAAAGTGTCACAGCTATAAATCAGTACAGCAGTACGGCTAATGCCCAAGAACATCCAGTTATCATGACTTTCCATTGCAAGTCCTCAGAGTGTGTTTTGCAGTGATCATTAAGTGTGTCCTGGCAGCAGTTCACACCTGTCCTAGTTTGAGAGGTTTGCGTAATGGGTTCTGTGTTCTCAGTCCATCAGTCGATTGTCTTAGAAGCACTGGGTGGAGGGATAATGGTTAGGGAGCTGGACTCAGGCCCAGATGGCTTGTGGCCGCTCTCCCCTACGGCCAACTGCTGCTGGTGTCTGGAGACAGGTACCTCCGGTGTGCGTTTGAGGTGCCACACACTTGGCCTGAGGTTTGTGCTGTAGAATTTGTGATGACTGAAGGTGTGTGTGTGGATGTATTTCACAGGCAAGATCTCCACCAGTTCTAGCAGTTCATTCTCACCCCCACCTGCACCCAGAACCCAGCTCATGTCCAGTTCAGTCGTGCTGCGGATGGCGGATTTTACCATCTATCAGGTCAGTGTGGAAATATAAACACATAAGCACAGATTTTAGATACACAAGCTCTGAAAGTAGTCCTTAGACCCAATGTCAAATACACATTGAAGTGTTATTGACAATATAAGCTAATATAAGGCAATGTTAATTACAACAGTAAATAAGGAAGACTTAGGGTTATTCAACAAACAGATTTCCAAGTCACACTAATGTACTTGCGGTCTTGAAGAATCTTAGTCTTAACAAGCACTTTTTTTAAAAAAACTTTCTAAAACCAAAACCAGAGTTTTTATTATTTTTTAGCTGTGAAGTTTTCTAAATAGTTTTTGTTAGAATTTGTTACTTACATAATTCCTGTAAATTTCTGGTTCAATTTCTTGTAAGTGCCTTAAAGCACTAGTTCACACAAAAAATAAACATTTTGTCATTATCAACCCCTTGTGTCATTCAAAGCCCCCTCGGCTTTCTGTGTTATTTTTGGAAGAAGTTTTTTTAACAGATTTTGTTTTTGTGGTTGTTCTGCTTGGGTTTTCATTTTTGGGTAAGTTGATCCTTTAATCCTTTGTTTTTGTTATGAAAGAGTGTTTCTTCAAAGGGTTGATTGTATTTCTATGTTAAAGGTATCTACAGCAGATCAGCCACACTCCAGTCCTCAAAGCATGATCTCCTGCAATAAGAAATCCCTCTACCTTCCTCAAGAGATGCCTGCCATTCATGTCGAGTTCACAGAGTACTACTTCCCAGATGGCAAAGACTATCCCAGTAAGACAGCCAGGCTCTGTCATCTGTCAAACTCAGAATGTTAACTTTTGAACTCTAGCTTTAACTGAATACTCTTTCTTGCAGTACCTTGTCCCAATCTTTATGTGCAATTGAACGCTCTTCAGTTGGTGCTTGACTCTCGCAGTCTAGTTTGGCTCAATCTGTTTGCCTTGGACCTTCGGCACAGTCTGGAACAGTTTATGGAGCTGTACAAACTCAATGACTCCCAGAAACCAGACGAGCATGTGGACATCAGAGTGGACGGACTTATGTTAAAGGTGAGCTCAACTGGATGGTGAGCTGTCTTCATACAGTAGACAGCATCTTGAGAATTGTAGCTGTGCTTGTAATGCAAATGCTGTCAAATTAGGTGACAAAACTATCATAATTTACTAGCTCCATAAAAATCTTTCATCCAGTTGGTGGGGTTGGTTGGAATCAAGAGAGTGGTTGATATTTTTAGTCACTGCTACAAAACTACTAGTACTAAGAGCACTGATACTTTTAGGAAACTAGTTTGATATAGGTAAAAGTGGTATTTCAATCAATCTGTGCTTTATATATTTTGGATAACTGTTTCAATTCTTAGGCGCATTGCATATGTTGAATTAGCTGTGATGCTCTTACGCGGTTGGCTAATTGTGTGCTGTCTGAAAGTAAACACTGATACCAAAAACAATGTTTCAGATAACTTATGAAACTAATTTCAGAAAGAAATCTTTGTGATAAGCTCACTTTGTTTTAAGCAAATGAGACCATTGGTATTGATTTTATACATTAAATTTTAATATTGTAGGCTAAATATGTTGTGTGTCCTCCTCAATTCAAAAACTAGCTGGTGATCCCTGCAGACCAGGAGAAGACTCAGCCTGACCAGCCTCGCTCCTTATCTGTGCAGACATCAGAGATGGTGGCCACAAACACGCGTCACTCCACTGGTTGCACTCGCTCCAGTCTGGAAGTGCTCTTGCAGGCCTTTCAGGGGCAACCATTTTTCACTTCCCAGTCTCACACTTTTCCTCGTGCTCAAAGCTCCTTCCCTGTGCTGCATTCTGTCTTCCAGCGCCACGCTCATGAGCAGGACACACGTGTTCATGATGTGTACCGGGGCCTCGCCCCACCCTCTCTCTCTAGCAACGCCCTCAAAACACCAGCAGCCACTGATCTATGGGCCATACACTTTTCTCAATTCTGGGTGGACTATGAAGGTTCTCGCGGTGGGAAAAGCCGCCCAACACCCTGTGTAGACTCCTTTCCTCTTACCCTTTGGGTGTGCCAGCCTGCCCGCTATGCCCAGCACCAAGAGAGGCTGAAAGTGGGTATGGGGTCAGGGCTGTTGACCCGCAGCGAGTCAGCTGAGATAACCAATCGTCTTCAGAGAAAGAAGCTTCTCAAAGAGTACTATAGCACTGATGCATCTCTCAGCAACACGCCAAGCAACGGACTCCACAAACCCCACTCTCTTGAGGGCCTACACAGTCACTCTTCCTCATCTCTCTCCTTGGCCTCTTCCTCATCCTCAACAAGCGAAGTAGACTTGCAGATGCTGGTGCATGTTCAGAAGCACCTTAGTGCTCAGATGAGCCATGGACAGTATGTCTTTCTTGTCAGACTGCAGAATGCTGTGAAATCCCTACAACGCACTTTACAACAAGATCTGGAGCAGTACGGGTCCAAGCGGCAAGGCCCAGGTCAACCCCTTAGCGCCTGCATAGGAGTGTTCATGAAAAGTGCAGAGGTCACCCTTCTCCTAAAGCCTATTCCCCAACCAGACTCAAGTGCAAGCCCTTTGAACTCCGACCTCTCCCCCTCAGAGAGCAGAGCCACCCTTGAGGCAGGCAGCGAGGGAAGTGAGAGGCCCTCAGCTGCAGGTGAAGGAACCCGGTCTTTGGGCTCTGTGGATCAACTACTCTTTGGGGGTACAGAGTTAGCAACACATGCCCCCAGTGCGTCTCCACTCCTTCCTTCATCGTCTGCATCTCTTCCTCTAAGAAAGGGCTCTGTCGATGAGAGGAGCACCATAGCGACCAGAGGAAAGATGGGGTCAGAGGAGAAAAGGGATTTGAGAGAAGGATCTCTTAATGGGGAGGGCAGCAGAACCGAAGCCAAAGGGGAACAAAATGAACTCTCACAGCTATCACAAAGCAGAACTGTGGTAGTGAATTCTCCCTCAGAGTCTACCTCTAAAGAATGGAATGACAAGAATGAGGGAGGCAAGCTTCCTCAGTCTATGTCCAGGTATGACATCATTTCCTGTTTTGTTTTCACATATTTAATTGAAAACATTAATTGGCCTTAATTCTGCTCTAAGATCTTTCTCTTTTCCTGTGAGTGCACGCTTTGGTATAGCAATGTGGTATTGACTGTTCAGTTAACATTATATTGTTAGATGATAGATGATATTGGCTTAACCTCAAGTCACAATTTGGGACTGTAGCCATGTAAGATTTTGTGATATATGCAGGGTCTCAGCCTGATCGACCTGACAGGCTCAATAAAGTGGGCACCTTCCCACTTTATAATAATAATAAACATTGAATTGAAACTGGATGTAGCTGTATTGAACTCCAGTTAACAACTAAATGCAGATGTAATTATATAAAATGATGAAGAAATGCTAACTTTGATGTTACAATAACAGCTTTACGAGAATGTGAGTGCTTGGGTTTGGGTGTTTTGGTGGTCAAAGCGAAGACCCTATGTTTCCTTTAAATGTGACTTTGAATGTAAGTGTGTATTTGTCTCAATCTCTCTCCTGAAGGAAAGGCAGTTTTTCTGTGGTCTCTGACCTCTTAAACTCCACGCACAGCAGGTCTACCTCCTTGTATTCCGTGTCTAACATGTAAGAAATCCTCTCTAGGACTCTGTGCCCATTCGTTTTCGTGTGTGAGCTGTTTGTGAAGTATATTGTGGTGTTGTGATTGTGGTCATTTACATTAGCTTGTCCCTAGATATGTGCATAGAACTGAATATATGGGGGTAAATGCAGGAAAATTGGTGACTCACAAGTGCTTTCATAGTCTGCTGGTGTTTAATTACACTTATACTGAAAGAAAATACCAAACGTTCTCTCTCTCTCTCTCTCTCTCTCTCTCTCTCTCTCTCTCTCTCGCCTTCCTCCCAAAGTTCTTCCTCTCTCTTTTTAGGGTTTTCTTTATTAGTATTGACAGTATGTACTAGAACGTCCTACTGCAATCTCTCGCTCACTGTCTGTTTGTTTTTTTTAGTGGTCGCCTGATGCAGGGCAAATCTCAGTCGAGTTTCTCTGTGTCCTATAAGAACATGAAGAAGAGCCCTTCACTACAGTCACTGGATGACGTTTCCATAGACAGCTACATGATGGAGGACTGCGACACCTACAGTCTGCTAGAAAGAGGTACACCATGTGTCTCCCTTGATACTACAGCCCTGGGTTTTGGCCACAAGGTGGCTGTATTGTAATATCTATCTGCATGTGTGTAGTTTTTTTTTGCATTTATGTTTAAGAATCGCTCTGTATTTTCATTATTTCCGTTAGCACAGATTTTTTTACAGATACATTTTGATTGGACATCTTAAAGCCCCCAGCCAATCACAGATGGTCATTCCTTTTCCATTGTAAAGTGTATATTTTTGTGGACAGTGATGGACAAATTATAATTTAGATAATTAATTCTTATGTTGTCTACAGTGTCAGTGTCTTTCGTCTCCTGTCTGTGGTTCTGTTTATTACGGTTAAAATGTCGTCTCTTGCTAACTATACCTTGCGTCTGTGTTGTTACAGATGACGTGTCCATCTCTGGTTTTAAGGTGGCTCTCAGTGAACAGAATTCTACAGAAGGGGTCTCTGTTGTTCTGGCACAAGAGGCGGATGAGTCTCAGTCACCTGACGCCATTAGCGCTGCTTCACAGAGCATTGATGAGCCCACAAAAGACCTCGTAATGCACTTCTCTTTTATTCCACACTTTTCAGTTGTGTTCCCTATGCAATAACATTAATATTTGTAGTGGTTTTAACCCTCAAACTCAACTTTATTGCTTATCTTGCTTTTGGTGTTTGAAATGTTTACTAGTTTACTAGTTTTTTTAATGGCAAAAGTAATATCTTGTATCTGAGTGATATTATTAAGAGTATCTGCTGAATAACATACAATATTAATAATATAAATGACAAATATTTATTGGGGGTGAGCCAACTAGTCGATCAGTTAAAAACTTTCAAACAAACTTTTTTTGAAAACAAGGATCCCCAAACAAGCGTGTCTGATCTAAATATAGAAGTATATATAAATATATTATTATAAATAAATGTTTAAGATAAGATGTATGCACTTATTTTAACATTTACATAACATTTACACAAAATTTTATAAAAATATGAATTCTTCATTGACATTTAATGTCTTTATTATTACAGCTGTTGGTTAATTTTGAGACAGTTGGTGGAATAATCGCTTCTGTTAAGTGACCAATCAGGCACAGTTATTGACAGCACTGTGATTTCTGAAAGATAAACAAGTAAAGTGACTGATAACTAAAATGCTCTGATGTTTATCGTGTGCATTTTGTTTGCAGGTGTCGGTTCTGGTTCTGAAGATTCATTCAGTCTGTTGCTCTCTGGATCTAAAGGGAGATGACACAGCTGTAGCTCTCGAGGTGGGACGCATCCGACCCAATCAGCTCGGCAATGTCAGTTTGCGGCAGTATCTTAGCAACCGCAGCCTGGGTAAGACTGATTGACATGTGTGTGTTGCTGTTACACCTGATAAAATATTCACTGTGTACATTTCTTCAGGATTAGTCACCTCAACCACAGCCAATCAGAGCAGTGAAGGTATTTCTAGTGTGTGTTTTCATATGATTACATAGTTTGTGTGCGTGTGGGTGTGTGTGTGTGCATGTTTGTGTGTGATTGAGTGCCGTGTATTTGCATGAATCAGAGTTTGTGTGTGTGTGATTACTCCCCAGTTTCCTGTGCTTTGTTTGTTTCTGTGCTAATAAGCCCCAACTGTACTTATTTTTTGTCTTATAGCCTTTAAAAATATACTTTATTGAACTTAATTGTAGGCTGACACGTTCAACACGTGCCTTTTGACTTTCAGTAGCGCAGTCAGTTTATTGTTAGTGCAGGAAAAGCGCTCAGATTGGTACGCTGCATTTAAACTCGACGTCACAAATTTATGGCATTCACAGTGAACGCAGATGAATGGGGGAAACCGCAGTATAGCACAAGCTTTAATATGAATAAAACAATAAATAAGCTTTTATAAAGCTGTAAAATAGTTCGGTGTACATTGGGGTGTGTATTTTTTGCAGCAGAGCATTTTTCCGCTCTATTGGCCCCGGCTCACTATCTTTCTCTTCCTGCCTTTAGCTGCTCTCGTTTTGCGCTGTCGTTTCTCAGCTGTCATGGCCCACTGGGTTCCGCAGTACCAGAATTGCTGGTTCAGGAGACTTTGAACACACACACATGTACACACTCATGTATCTGGCCTGTTTTAAAGGTTGTACCGCCTCGCTCCTCATAGAGGATTAATCTCTAAGCTTCTCCACACTCAGTTTCTCTTTAGCAGTTTTGTTTTCAGGATTTTTTACCTGGTTACTTTGTCTACATTTTTAGGTATTCTCCCTCATTCTTTCCTTAGACTCCGCAGCAAAAGTTGCTGCATTTGCTTGTCTTGTTCAGAGCTGTTAAAGGATTAATTTTAAAGTTCAGCTGAGAATAACAAGTACAGCAGTGATGTGTCTCGCTGCAATGGTGGTCTCACAATTTTAACTTTTCAAACTGGACTGTTTTAAACTGAGAAATAATGTATTTCCTAAATGGGTCAAGTGCTTATTTTTCAGCAAAAAATAAATATCAGATCTGATCATATTAATTTCAAGTTATTTTTTATAAATTATTTATAATTATAATTATTTATTATAAATTATAACTAATAAGAAATTCAGAATTCAAAATTTATGCTTTATTTACTTTATTAGTCTAGTCTTATAAAAATATATAACTTAAACTTTTTTACACTTTTTTTCAGATAACATTTTGAATATGGAAATTAACGCTGTAATTAAAATTAAAGCAAATGCAAAAAATCCCTTTTTCAAACAGGTCCTACTAATGTATTAATGTTTTAGTGTAAAGAACCACATGATTGGCTTTTTCAGCTTTAAGGTGTGACTGCAGCTGCCGCATTTGACGTTCCTGTGTCTTTGATTTATATACGTACGAGCGCCGCATCTCTCATGTCTCTAAAGTACATGCACTTCATCTAGAGAGTATAAAAGATAGCATGGACTTCTCTTTCACAAGACCCTCTGGGACCACCGCTCTGCGCTGCTCAGATTGCATTTGATGTCTCCTTTCTGCCCTCTGCTGTAGGAAAAAATTTCAATGAATTTCAATGAGATTTCCGTTCATTACCGCAGGCATTGTTGCGCTGACATTTTGGATTCAATGCATAATTTAAATGCAGCATTTCAATGTTTTGGATTGATCTATTTTTAGACCGGTGCCTGTCTCTTGTGTCCTGCTTTGCTGTCTGGTTACAGTCTCTGTGCAGCGGCCCCAGATCTCCACTCATTAGTGATCTGTTGGCTCCCTGCATGACTGTGTTCACATTCATGCATTGTTGTAGTTCTTTGTTGTGCAAAGCTTACTGCATTGCATGGGTTACTTAAGGCAATTGTAGAGTATGTGCCTTTTCCATTACAAGGATCTTCATTAGTGTGTGAATTCTGTATAATAGGTTCGAGTAGCACTCAGAGACTGGGAACTTCATAAAGAAGCTGTTTAGACCTGGTGTTTAGATCTGTCTCTGATCCGGTTGCAGGTGGACGGTGCAAAAACAGGTGTGAACAGGATTCAAAGCGTTTCTTGATCTGATTACATCTACTTGCATTTATGCAAAGGCATTTGGCTACGTCAGTTCTGTGGCGCAAATGCAATGTCTCAGTGTTTCTCAGATACCAAAAACAAACATGTTAAAACTTTTGTTTTAACATGCTGTCAACATGTAGTAGTTGTATGTAGTGAATGATGTATGTAGTTAGGAAGTTAGGGACCCTTAAAATCAGGTCGCAATGAGACGTATTCTAGACACTGAGTTATCACCAGATAAAAGACATAATTTGTCTTGCCTGTCCACTTGTGAATGAATCACCCATTCATTCAGGTAGATCTTAATACCTGGTGTAAATAGGGCTAAATACATGTTTGTAAGTCAAAATGACCAACCGTATGATAAGCACAGTAATTGTGTCTCTCTCAGGTTCCGGGTCAGGTTTGGACCCCAGAATGGTACCGGAGAATCCAGAGGTGCAGCTGAGGCTGGAGAGCGGCCCAGGTGCTGCTGTTCACTCTCCGCTTGCCGAACAGAATGGGTTCCTGCAGTGCCAGGTCCAAGCCTTCAGTGCTGACTTTCTGATGACATCACTGAGAAACCTCGCCCTCTTCCTGGAAGATGACTCCGCCTCCCAGGTCCTGCCAATGGAGATCACCATTAAAGATACACATGTAAACCTGAAGGTGCGTGTACCCTTATACATAAGTCATTTTGATGCTCCTTTTATAGTGCACTTCAGATCAGTCACAGTCATCAGTCACTTCAGCTTGAGTTCGGATACTGCCCTAGAAAGCAGACGTCTCTTTAGAGACTACAGGAAGCTCGCTAGACATGTGTTCACTAAAATGTGGCTTTGGAACAGGATGATGGTTCCCGTGACAACACTTCAGAGCAAGAAGCCACGCCCATCGCCCTGCATATTCACAGTCTGCTCATTCATCGTCAAGACGATGGTTCATTCAGCATCGGAGAAGGTTATTCAAGTCTTTTTTCCTTCTTGCATCTTTCTGAAACTTTATTTGTTACTTAGCCTCTTCTCTAAACCCCTGGCACATGCATGTATTCTCTCTTTTCCATATTTTTGGGTATTTAAAAACAGGGTTACTTAATAGGAATAGCATGTTCTGAACGCATCCCCCCTTCTCTCCCATTGGACAGCTGAGCGTCCGGCAGATTTGGAGCTTCAAAAGGCGGGGCCTGTGAATGACAGCAGACTCAGTTCTGTACCCGAAGTTCCAGTAGGTGTGGCCAGTGAGCCAAAAGCCACTCAGACTGCACCTCTGTCACCCACAAGCCCCACCCCCTCAAATAGAGAACAGGTACCTAAGAAAAAAATCAGTCCTATGTGAATTATTAAAACGTTACCTTTGCATGATGAAAAGCTGCATCACAGCATATGTACATATAAAACTGGACTTGTACAATTAGTTTCAATCTATGTGCAAATATGGCTGGTCTTAAAGGGATAGTCCACTCTAAAATTCTGTCCTTATTTAAAAACCAATGCAGTCCACAAAGCAATTTTTTCTATAATGGGACACCAATGAAGATAATTAACAGAACATTTTTGGGTACTTTTTTTTTTCTAAATAGGCTTCTTTATTCATTGAGTAGCTGTTGAGCGCCACATAGTTACAAGAAAACTCAAATGTCAAACCAACATTTTGGTTTTTCAGATATTCATGCCTTCTGTCGTTTTGGTGATGTGGACAAAATTGTGTTTTGGACACTGAACTGTCCCTTTAGGATGCTTTCTGTTACAATGTGACAAAGCTTATTGTCTCTTGGTTTACTTTATTATTTATGTACCATTATTTATAACGTGAAAATAATAATACAAGCCAACAGGCTAAACGTATCCAGAACGATAAGCAACTTGTTTGCCAAGCTAATAATCTTTCTCATCCACACAGCTGCTCATAGAGGAAAATGAATGCTTGAAACTAGAGCTCTCCAAAGCTAAGATGGCGTTAGCAGAAGCCCAGATGGAGAAAGACTCTCTCCAGCATCAAATGAAAAGTCTCAAACTCACCAGCGGGGGCAGCAACAGCTAGTGGCACTTTGTTATTGTGTGCGAGGTACAGGACTAACACTTGCCACAGGGGGGCAGCAGAGTGCTTAGAGGGTCCCACCATCAAAAAAGCGCAACTGCAGTCTTGAAAGGAGCTGAAGAGAACATGGTGTGTTTTCTGATGGAACGCTTATCTGACTAAGGATTTAGACTCTAAAATTGGAGACTCAGAACAGTGTTCTTTACCATGGTGTACACTCATATCTTTAGTATCTGAGAAAATTCAAGTGGGAAAAGGTCTTAACAGCCAGTGAAATCTTGAATAATTTTCTTTTTTTCCTCTTGGAGTTTCCCGCTTGTTTTTTTATTGTGTTTCACTTCATTTATTTGCTTGTCAGCTCTGTGTCTGGAAGGTTGGCCCGCACATACCCTCCTGCACCCCCCCCCCACCTCCCATGACAGAATGGGGAAAAAGTAAAGGGTTAATACCCACATTCTCTTTCTCTCTCTCTCTCTCTCTCTCTCTCTCTTTTCTTTCTTTCGTTCTTTCAGCGGTGTAGGAGCACATTCCACCCTTGACCTCTGATCCCAGGACAGTCTTACACAGAGTCGGGGTGTGTGACACTGAATGTCATATCAAAAGAATGTCTTAAAAGCAAAAGTTGATTTGCACTGTTCTGAACATTCATTTAAAAGACTAAAACTACATGATTTAGCTTTTAATAATAAATTTGTGTTTATGTACAGAATTCTTGTAAAACACACGAATGTTTTTTTTTTTAAGATGTGCGATTGAATTTGTGTGTGGGAGACATTTTGCATCTCATTCTCATAGCAGTGTGTAAAATTAGGGATTTGTTTTCATAATTTAAATTTATGAACACACTACAGAACTAAGTTGAAATACACAAGTTGATTTTCTGGTACTGTATGTAGAGGTGTTATTTTGCAGTCCACTGCTTTGAGGTTGGTTCAGTATTTGCAACTTAACGCTGCATCATTCCACATTCACCCTTTACCAGGTGAATTTTTGCACCGCAAAGATGATCAATTATTAATTTCACAGGTGTTTCTTCTTCTTTGATGTCACTTAGTGTGAACATGAAGTCTGTAAATTCAGCTTTTTTCATATTGCTGGTGTTTAATTACCGGTATTTCTGCACAATAATATAAACAGTGGTAATTAAACCCCAGAGATGGATGTTGGAGGAAAGCAAACCAGAACAGATGCATGATGGGAAATCACTCAAAGACATTTATATTCATATTTGTTTATGGTTGTGATTTAACAGGAAAGGACCTCTTTTGTTGCTCAAATAGCCTAATTATATAATTACAACCATGTTGAAATGTTTATTGGTTTCTGTAATGAGTGGTCCATCATTCCTTCATTTTTCTATAGATCTCTCTTTATCGCTCTCTAATTTTTTCACTCTGTTTCCTGGATCCTGAATTTAGGGTAGATACAATACTTAATTTTATACGAATGTAAACAAGACTTTGTGGGGTAGACATACAATCATTGGGTATGTAAATAAAGGTATACGTTGTTTTCAGGCTAGATAAAAATGTCTAGCATTGGTATCATTTGTATAAAAGTAAATATAATGTCTACCGTGACTAATGTTTAAACAGCATCCTGTAAGTGCCTACATCTGCACGTTCTTCAGAGAGTCCATTTCTTTAATATTTCTCTTTTTCTTGCGTTTTATTCTCTCAATGAATGTCTTAATGCTGTTCATACCATAAACATTAATCTGGAAAACATTTCTCAGATGTTTGGACTTGGAGAGTCCAATAGAGTGCTGGATGAGAAACTAGGCCACACCTCCAATGCCACATTTGCCCCACCCCATTGCGAGACATGCCCTTAACAGTTAAAGGTCCACGTCCATTAGCACAAATGTACAATGATGCGTAACCAAGCAAACTTGTGAAATTATTTCTTGAGTCTGTCAGCTGCAGAGTACAGAGACAAGTACAAGAGAAAATAAAATTCTGAAATGACATTGTCCTTTGTTTTGCATTTTATTTGGTTATTTAAATGTAGCTAGTATAGTCCATCCAATTGTATATTTTTAGTTCACTAGGCCTTTAACAAATTATTGTATGTGGGTCACACTTTCCAGGGCCCAAATATTACAGGACCCAGTACAACATTCCCAGTCTCCCTTAATTCCCAGGTTTTTTTTTGCTGATGGCTCTGATCTGTGGTGTGGGAATGGTGTGGTGAATCTTGTCGTATTAACATCTATGGGTAAGGAATGAAAGTTAGAATGAGTGTCAGACTTTTGCTGCCCACTGACTTGTTTTTCACATCAGCTTTGATTTTTTTTTGGCGGTTGACTCACTTTTGCTAAAGATACCCAAAAGGTCAGTTTTCCCCTAGGGTTTCTGTCTGTATTTAACTTCTCCCTCTGTCCATGTAATCTCAGGTTTGGCTTCACCTCTATACAGCCTCAATGGCATCATGAATTATAAAGCCAACCTCTACAGCTATCGTGTGTGTGTGTGTGTGTGTGTGTGTGTTTGTGTTTGTGCGCTCTCACTGTATGCATTGCCTATTAAGGCAGATGAATACTGCTCTGTTTCCCGGAGTTTATTCCTGGAGTTAGGCGTTAAATAGAGGCTGAACACCCTGTTTGTATTTGTGTGAGTAACAGAGCAAGCTCCAACACAACTGCCTCATAAGATCTGCTTGTTTCTGCTTTTTGGCAGAGCTGAAATCTACTGATCCTGTCCAACACCCAGTGGGCCTGCAGCTGCCTTTTTCTCTCTCTGACACACACACACACCAAATCATGCCTTTCATTTCTAGTGTTCCTCCTCTTCAGCACCATCTTCCTCTCTTGAAAACTTCACAGCTGAGCTGAAAGGAAATACATTCTGGATCTATGTGTTAACGGGACCTGAGAGAATCCGTACAGCTTAGAAATAACATCTTTAAAAGGAACTGTGATGCACCAATAAAAATATTTTGGCTGATACCAATATCAGTCAAGAGTTTTTTTTCTGACACACGTCTGAAACTATTTCACACAGATTTGTTTTTGGTTCAGCAAGTATTTAGTCATTTAACCTATAAAGAATGTCGAGTTATGCAACAGACATGTATACAACTCTTTAACATTGTTATTGAATAAACTATTGTTGCCTTTATGCATGCAGTGGTGTTATCACTTAGTGATTTTGTATCAATTATCAAGGAAAGAAAAACAATTGATAACATATATGCGTTTATTTTTGTATTTCATAAACTAATGATCAACAACTGAACTATTCATCAATGTTTTCTTTGTCTGTGTTTTTTTTATTTGGGCATTGGACTTTTACAGTAACAAAAGCTACCGGCACTTTTGTACTAGTTTGTAAACATTTCTTATATTTATTTTCCACGTGTGGCAATTACAAGTGTATGTGGAGTGTGTTCCGTGTCCGTGATTTACTCCACGCCCAGGCAGCTCGGCTCTCGTAACAGAAAAGGAGACACGCTGCCATATAGGCACCGAGAGAAAGACACACTGATGCTGGGCCGCCCTGCTGTCGGTACAACGGCGCGCGCACACATTGAGAAAGAGCGCACGGAGAACAGATGATATCACCCGCGTCTCCAACCGGCCTGTTTGGAGAACCATCATCTTCCTGATCGGGAACAACCGTTACGAGACCGAGTTAAATATCCGGTGCATCATTCCACCATCCAGCTCCGGTATGGACTAACGGGTTCATGCGTTCATCCGTACAGCAGCAGCGGGCGCCGGAGCGTATGTTGATCGTTGACATGCAGCAGATTTTTTAAAAGGAAACCTCGCCGTTAAATAAAAAACTCGGGATCGTTTTTTGGTTTTCGTGGATTAAACTTGCGTCCGGGATGGGGAAGGAGCAAGAGCTGCTGGAAGCGTCGCGGACCGGGAATGTGGGGCTGGTGGAGAAGCTGTTGAGTGGGAAGAAAGGATTGCTCGGCTCGGGATCCGGCTCCATACCTCTGCCTGGGTTACTCAGGTATGGAAACAGCAATGTAGCGCAAGTTATGGGTCTGGTGTCCTGAAATGTCTCCGTGCTGTTTATATGAATACAGAAAAGCGATTGCAGTTGCTCGGGCAATAATGCATCTCTCACACACACCCACTTTAGGCATCCCCGACCCGCTGCGCCCCTCAAAAATACATTGTGTGCTGTCCTGATCTATACTATATATATGAACTATATATGTGTGTGTGAATGTACTCATCCACACATATGCACGTAGATAAGAGTTTGGTGGTGTTCAGGATTGGTGGAAACGGTTTGTTTAACTTTAGCCTGAAGTTTGAGAAGGAATGTTTTTAATAGTTAATGTGGCAGCAGGGGATGCCCATAGAGGAAAGCTGTCATGAATGTATAAATGTGTAGTGTGTGTGTGTGTGTGTGTGTTAACCCTCACAACACCCTCGATAAACAAAACCTTCAATGAATAAAGTAATGAATCAACCAAAAAAAATCTTAATTTTATAAAAGTTGTTTCTCTCAGATGGAAATTAAACTAAATGGAGAGAAAGTAGAGGCTAACAAGTCTCAGATGTTTGTAATGAGATCAAGATTTTCAGAAGAGATTTGTGTCATAAACAATGCTCAGTTTTGCCAAGATGCCGGAGTCTGAAATTAAAAGTGAAAGACTCATTATGATATAGAAATGATTATGATTTCCTATATCAAATACTTCCAATACCAAATAATTGCTGTGCAGTTTATTCTTGTCGCTAGGTAGCTATTTTTTGTGTGTCTGGAGGCACTTTAGGAGAAATCTGTGATACAATAAATGGGTAATCCCTCAAAATTGTGTTTTTTTAGGATTATGTTAAATGCTGTTACTGTTTTATGATATAAACACCCTGAAACGCTACTAAGCATGTTTTCTAATTGATCAGTTAATTGAGGGGTTAATCAGTTAATTAGATCAGTTAATTCATTCAGTTACCAGGTAAGTTACCCATGTTAGTTCAAACTTTACCTGTTTTAATACCTTAGATATCAGTATGAAAGTATGAAAGTATGAATGTATGAAAGTATGAATGATTTCACAGTGCGATCAGCTGTGAGTGTGTGTTTATTGTTCCTGAGGTCTCAGGTATATAATTCTGGAAATATGACGTCTGTGAAATGACAACTGCGCTGAGCATGGAGAGAAATGTGAACGCTTCAGGAACGGCCAGGCGGTGATGGGGGAAGGGGACCTGGGAACGCACGCTTGTTTGCGAGCGTGAGGCAGTGGGAGAAGGCAGCGAATGAATGTGTGTGGCGACAGGCACCTTGCTTGTTAAAACGCTGATTATTTCTGCAGAGGAGAATCGATGCCTCTCAATGCTGAGGTCTGGACAAAAGATCCCTGTCCTTTGTAATCAGACATTTTTCTGGTGATAATGACATAATCTTGCTGCTCTCTAATTTACTGCGTGGAAGGCATTGTTGTCTGGTCTTTGTTCTATTTTTGAGGACTCCTTGTGGCTTGGCTGGTTGTGCGTAATGGGAAGTGAGTTTCTTTTATTGGGTCAGAACTGTTGGCCAGAGGGTTGGGTCAGTGGAGTACAGTACAGTAGGAGGTCTGTTTCGGTCCATCTGTCCACAGTGCTGGAAGTTCTGTCTCTTTATATCGGTGAGATCACAGTGAGTGAAGAAACACTGCCTGAGGTCTTATCCAAAAATGAGGTCGGGTGTGTGACAGGTCAAAGGTCGTTTGAAGAATTTCAGGGATGTGATTTTGAAGCCCTTATCATCTGGAGGAACAGTTCAGCATAAAACTAAATTTCTATTATTATTTGCTTTACATTTATGTCATTCCAAACCTGAGTAGAAGTTTTTTTAATTGTACATTACAGTACAGTACAGTACAGTACAGCAACAGTTCATAGTGACCACAATGCTGTCAAGCTCCAAAAATGACCATGAAAGTATAAAAATATCATATCACTAATACACTTTAAACAGAAACAATTTTCTTTTTTGAGTGAACTGTGCTTTTAAGGTTTAACAGCTTGTACCAGCAACATAACTTTGACCTCTCACACACATACGCAGTGCTTTAGTGGGGGACAGGACCCACTGCTACTACGATCAATGTTTTGTGCCCTCATAGTGCTAATGGAGAAAGCTCATCAATAATAACACAGTGTGAATGTTACATTAGCCAGACTGTAAGTTAGCGGCACAACTTTAAATAACAGAACATTCATACACATCATTATAAACAAGCGAACAAGCGACAGCAACACAGTGATTGTTTGTCCTAATAAAGTGCCTGAGTGATGAATCAGACGTGTGTTGGATTGGGTTAGGTCTCAATATTTGTTTTGTTCTATTTTCAGTCTTACTAATAGCGTGTGTGTATAATACACCACTTGCAGGCAATGATTCAGCATGGAAACTGTGACAAACACAATGCGAGTTATGGGAAGCAAGATCCCATTGGTTGATTACCTTTATGTGTAATTTGATTTGTCAATAAGCTTGTCAATCATGCTTGTATAGACTGTGGCCTTTAATTGGTATTGCTGTTATTTATTATACCAGTTAACAAAAATATTTTAATATAAAATTATTTACTCATATTGGTCAACACTTGCACTCATTACATTACAATAACCATTACAATCATACTCTCTTAACACAGATATATCGTTTTATCAGTTTATCTATTAAATTTGTAAATGGAATGTAACTCAGAATAAACAATTTGTTTGTTTTGATGATGTTTTCTGCATCTCTTTGAACAACGATAAATAGATGTGCAATTCCTAAGGATTAGTCATTGGGTTGCCAGGTCCATTAATCAGTCCTGCGTACAGGAAGACTTGTATGTATTGATTATTCTCAGGCTAACCTCCAATCAGATGAATTGGGCGCATTAACATAAACCTATTCTTGTGTTCAAATAAGTAGCTTTTACGTGTCAGTCAGACAGTCTTTTCCAGTCAGACCGTCTGGGGGCGGGAAAGTCTTGGCAAGAAAAAACTGCAATGTGGACCAGACCTTATGTCTGAAGTCAAAGGTCTGATTATGCAAACTACACACGGTCAGACCTATTTTATTTATTTTTTAAATGTTCATCTAAGCTTTTTGTTTAATTCAAAAGCCTCTTTCTCTTGATAATGTGAAGAGAGTCGTTAGCATCTGTTTTTTCTCTCTAGGGCAGTCAGGGCTGCGTCATGGCCTTGCAGTTTATGAAAATAAACATTCAACACTATTATCCCTCATCTTATCAGGTACCAAAACAGACCGCGGAGCCAAGCAACAGACAGTGCAGTGTTGTGTACACTTCACTGTGTACAACACTTCATTGTGTCAGAGCCGCTTAGTAAAACATGGACAGTTACCAAACCTGGTCTGGAGAACGATGGTCAGCTAGTGTGGGGGAGTTTTGCTCAGATAAAGGAGAAGAAGAGGATGTTTAAATTTCACCATCCATTAACAGAGAAGTGGACAGGGGTGGTGTAGTTAGGGTCAAAGGTCAGAGTGTGGAGAATGTTGTGTGTGTGTGAGTTGAAATATCACTGTATGATGGTTGTTAATCTCAGACACATTCTGGCTATCCATGGCTCTAAGTGCACTATTGTGTGTGTGACTAGATAAATCACACTACAATGGCTAGACAAAAAAATGACCCATTTAAGAAAAGTTTAATTCGGACAACACGACTCAACATGGGAACCAGACAGTCTCAGGCAAGCTAGACTTTTGACTTTCAGCATAAAATCTGGTCCTCTTCACTCAGTTTGACCATCATGTAAAACAGGCAACAGTAGCAAATCACCTCCAGTAATAAACTGTAAAGCAGTTATGTGCTGTTTTAATTAAACAGCAGTCAGTGGTCTCTGCAAGCAGATGTATGACATCATTATTTCATTGACATACAGTAACTGTGAAAACAGTTCTGCTTGTTACTAAGTGTCTCTTGAAATGAAATCTTAAGTAGCTTTTAAAGATGCCTCTCAAGAACCCTGTACACTTTTGCAGATTCAGTCATTACTGTTTCCTAATTATAGCAACCTGGTACCTTATAAACACAACTTTGTTTCAAACGTGTCAGTGTTTGCTGTAGTTCAAGAACACATCTTCAGTGTCGAGCTCTTCCTCGTTCCTAAATCCTGATCAAAGAAAGATCTGTCACTCTCCATAGGCGTACTGTATGTGACTACATTCTGGGAATCAAGATGTTGTGTTTGCCAGTAAATAAACAGAGTACCTGGAATATTTTTGGAATTATGGTGGAAATTCCAA
>JBAJNP010002169.1:0-51096 GCA_036877545.1 Yasuhikotakia modesta
ATAAAACCATGAAAGCCTCAGAGAGGGGAACTCGTAGCAAAAGTCTATGAGGTTGCATTTACCTCAGAAGACCCGTGGGCAGCAGAAGCTCAAAAGGAGGTCTGACTGCGCCTCACAAGTTATTACGGCTAATCAATCAAATTAGCGTAATGAGGGTGTGTGAGGTTACATATACAGTGGAAAGGACTGGAGTTTCTCCTGTCTGTTTTATTTCTGGCGCCGTTGTGTCGCCCCGGGTGACACGAGCAGCGGGGTTGCTGCGCTACATTGAGCTCACCCCACTGTTGGACACGTCCCGATACACGCAGCCACCCCTGACGTCTTATTGGCTATCAACCCTTGGATGCCCTGCTGAATCCTGTCTTCACATTTAGCTCCCTTAAGCCTCGCAGCTTCAGTGACACTTCTCCACCCTGGCTTTTAACAAAGTCTCTTTAAAGAAGTCTCCACACTCTGCAGCTATCTTTGCAACACCTCAGGGCAGCTATTTTAGTCATACAAGACCCAGTCCTACGTACTTGACTGGGCGAAACCAACATCTCTAAAACTGCTGGCTAAGATCACAATAAAACAATATTTCTGACCAACTATCAAAGTTGACATCAGCTGCACCATTAATGGTGTTTCTTAAACTCCAAAAAAAGCGTCCCTCACTGCTAGGGTGGCCAAAATGGGTATTGCAGTTTCCCTCATTTAAAGAAAATAATTAACAGAATAATAGAATTAAGGCATCATTAATTCTATAAACTTTGTTTTTATTTCCAGCTTTCCAGTTGCCTCAGTTATCTGCCACAAAAAGCCAGTTTCTCTCATTTGCCATTTGTCTCTAAAACTCTTCTCCTCCCTCCATGTAACCAGCACGAATCTGTGAGGGGTTGTGAGGTAGCCATACTGCTAGCGTCGCTCTGTCCTTGAGCTAACCACCATTGGAAAGCTTCAATAGATGCAAGCCTTTGAACTTTAATATGAAAAGTCTAATAGAAGTTGTTGAAAATGGGGGTTCGTGGCTAACACAGCAGAGGCTAGCAACAACAGCCTTCTGCTTGCATCATTTCCTGAATTATAAATGTTATCTTCACCCAGATGTGGGGTCATGTTGCTTTTTATTTAGCTTTTGTTTAGTCATTTCTTGAATCTTACCTGTGAGCTAGCCATTGATTCACCACTTATGTAAGTTTTGATGATGTAAACCAGGCATTCAACAGCATTTTCCTGACAAAAACGGAAGTAAACACAAAAAATATTAGAATTAATTTTGGTCATTATGAGTTTGTTACGTGCTCAACCCAGTTGCATTGTGGCCTATACTTTAGCACAGACACGTTAGCACATGTCAATATATGTGCGTTTCACGTTTCATAACTAAAGCAGTGGGTGTACAGTATTATATTAATGCATAACCAACTTATGTCTCTGTACAGTGCATATATTTACAATCTGTCATTTATTTCAAACAGCTCATTAGAGCAACAATCAGTTATTATTAGTCCTCATAACATCATCTTTCTGGTTGTGTTTTTGAGATCTGCACAAATCTCACTTCCACACTCTGCTGTTCCCAAACACAGCTGTATTTGTCAGTCACTGTTTCATCATGTGTCAGATCTCATTAATGTTTTTCTCCCTGCACTGAAGAACAAAACAACATGGCACACATTCACATGGAAATCCTTGGAGTTATTCTAAACAGTGACAGAGTATATATATAAAACGAGATTGTACTGTACAACATGTAGCAGCAACTACACGGTATACACGATAATCAGCAAATTCTGAATAAACTAATACATGCAAGACTTTTATCTTGTGAAAATACTACTAAGTCTTACTCTGGGCATATATTCATTTATTTTAATAACTTAAAGGAGTAATTTAATCAACTCATTATTGTGTTTGACTAAGGCACACAAAAACACAATTAGGTGCTTAATTTCATGTAATGAAAAATCAGTCCTTTTCATACTGTAAAAGAAAACTTTCTTCAATAGCTTGTAGCATCCAAAGCTACACTCAGCTAGGCTCATGCAAAGATAAACGAATATTCTGCTATAGTGCATGTTTTAAACATAGTATACACTAGCTGAAAAATGTGCTAGAAATCCAATTACTGGCTTAATCCACTTCAGTTTGGGTTCACACAAAAATCAGATTCATTATATTGAATCAGAATCACAATTTTGTAATAATCCAAATTTTCATCCACATATAAATGGAGTCTGTAATCAAATCAGGAGACCAGAAGTGTAAACAAGGATTGTGTTTATCAGAAGAAGAGAGTTTATCAAGTTTAAATAAAAAATTCATACAAAACGTGTGAGGGGCTTATGACACCAGGAGAGACAGATAAGAACTGATTTTCAGACACCAGCTGCCGCAAATGAAGCGACTGCTCCATTTCACATTAAATGAAACAGAAATGTGTACCGCCTGCGGTCTTGCACTGATTCGTGTTTTCTCACGAGCGTCCTACAGCAAACACACACTTTAGATGTGGATCTGCGATAATTGCTCGTAAATTTTTCCTTGGCAGTGTTATACGGCTCCCTCTCACGTTTTGAGTGTTCTAAACGTTACCTAATGCTGATACCGACGTTGCCATGAGTTTGACACATACGGCAACCTTATCCTGCAGGGCCCTCCGCCCTAGCACGCTCTAAATAAACAGTCCTGTGGTGGTCTCACATGGGGTCCCATTGATACTCCCAGGATGTGGCTTTGAGATTAAGGGAAAGAAGAACTCATTAATTATGGAAGAATGCAATTAATTACTTTTCCTGCTCCTGCTGATGTTAGATCTGTCTCCAATCCTTCCCCGTATCCTTAATCTGACCCATTCCAGGAAGCACACGGAGCAGGAAGCGCCATATATGGGTTGGGCCTCATTACTAAAACATCAGAATGGTAATTCGTTGACCTTTGGGAACACCAGCCAGTTGGAACTCCGACCTGCCCTTTGTTGTAAGGGACAAGTTCAGATCGTCTCCCGTAGCTCAACACAGCCAGTAATGCAGTCCAAACATCTGCATCAAAAGCATTTGAAAAAAACAAGGTTTGTATAGTACAGCTACAGCACCTTTACAAACATCCACTGCAGTGAGAAACGATTGGTGCACAGGCAGGAAGGCACTGGATCTATTGTTTGTTAAATGGTAACATTTTATTGGGTCTTGAAAGGCTTATAAACTTTGTGTAAATATAAGGCTTAACATATTTAACAAATGTACATTGGAAAGTTAACAGTGACTAATGCTGTTAGCTATCCGGAAACACTATTGCAAGAGTTGCTGATTACTTAATCTTCAAAATACAAATAAAAACTTAATATAATAAATATAATAAACAGACATAACATTTGCACAATGTTTCCAATAAGTAACAAAAACGTTTTTTTTATTTAAGTTCAAAGACTTTGTTACCCATTGTATTCAAATAATTTCTTGGTTACAAGAATGTTACTCAAACTAAGTTCTCTAATGTTTTTTAAAGGTTCCACAAACAACTTTTTAATAATGTTTTTGATATACGATATATAACAGTAAAAAAAACATTCTACTTACATTGCTGCAAGAACCTTGTGCAAAAATTAGTCAATATTCTGAGAATGTTTCCTGTCAGCTGGGAAGTAATTTGCTCCCAGATATTTACTCTGCATTTCTGTTTAATTCAAAACAAAGTGAATAAAACGGCATACAGCAGAAACGGCCCCCAGCAATTAATTAAAGAGAAATTACTGGTTTAGTTCTTAATTTCTGCCAGAACCATTTGTGTGGATATTTACTAGCTGGGAAGTAATTTCTTGATGTTTAAACAAACTGGGCAACAGTTTCCATGAGCATGTGCCTCAAAACACTACTGACAAAACGCTACTGACACTAAAAACTACAGGCTTTGCCACAAAGTGTCTTATAGTCTCACTGACAGCAGTTGAGGAAAACGACCAACATCTACCCAATATTTACACAAATACTACATAACCATGATTATCATAAACTCCACATTACAGGCCACATTCAACTGCTCAACATATCCATTAAATTCAATTCCAAATGTTCATTCTCCATTTTGATAACGTGAGACACCACAGGCGAAAACGTTATAAAAATGTTGTGATGGTTTGTCGTAGGTTTTATTACACTCAGATCTGATCTCCAACAGGAGCTTCAAAGCACAGCTGCCCTTTTGAACGTTGCATTCAGAGTGTGGGCAGCGGCTAATGGATGTTCCTGCTAATCAACCCTGTGTGTCGCCAGGCCAGTCAGATGCCCCCTCAAGATGTCCATAGAGTCTAAGAGACACCGTACTCATTGTTCACCGGTCCATCTGTGTAATTACTTCCTTCAGAGATTACATTCCCGCCGATGACACCACCAATTAGGCAGTCAGGAGGAAAATACAACAATAAGGCCCTACTTAGCCGAGAAAATAAGCATTCGGATGGATATCAACATAATCTTAATGAGTCAACAAACATGACATTTGAATGAGCTCTTACACCAACATATTGTATGAAAGCGTTTGACCTACATGGAGATCAGATCTCCTTCACGGACCCGTGCTCGGCAACCTTGAGAGGAAAAAATGATCAAGTTATTGCGAAATTAAAGTTTTAAGAATTTAAAAGGGGAATAAGTGACAATAGGGATTTGACAAAGGGGGCTATGGTTTTGTCCTTTTAAGGAATGTCTCGCACCTCTGATGTCATGATCTCAGTTGCGTGGTCATCGCTGATGCAAACTTCAAACCTAAACCACACCTACACTGCGACATCTGATTGGACTTACGCATCTGTTGCTATCATTTAACAATCAGACACATTCCTGGTCTCTGTGTCTCTTGTCTGATGGTCCATTACAAAAGGATTAAACTCAACCGTACATCAGCTCTGCGTCTTACCTGTTCCCATAGAGCACAAGTCTCTGTTCAGGTAAGTGCAATACCTTCTGTTTACATTTAAAACTACAGTTTCACATTATTGTTTTACATGTGGTTATTAAAGGATAAAAATGCATGCTGTATTTTTCATAAGGTTCCCGTAACACAATTGTTTTGTAAGTTCTGAATACTACGAATTAGATTTGTTTCAACAATTTGATTTTGTGTTTCCTAACAGATAAAAGGCAACCAGACTATGCAAAGCTTGTTGCAAACTAAAAATATTCAGTATATCATTTTTCTAATTATTTAACGTTAACTATTGACAAAAAGTTACTGTTTTGTATCGTCCAGGTCGGTGTAGTGACATCATACATGCATATGTATATATGCATAACTACATATTTTCTCTTCAGACTGACCTGTAAAGATGTATCGTGGGTTAGTGTTACTGTTCTTGGTTCTGGTGCTGGAAACCCGATGGAGCGAATCCAGCTGTCAACAGACAGAGTCGCAGAGATCAGTTTCAAATGTGAGCCTATTACCTTTACGCTTCATAAAACCTATGCAAACATCTGTCTTATAAAATCGTGTCGTTTCATGCACAGGAGAGTCCAAGTTATCGCCTGTCTGCACGTAACTTGCAGAGGAGATACAATGACATCGATTATGACAGTTTCGTCGGATTAATGGGACGCAGAAACGCCGGTGAGTTTGTCTCCTAAACAATTTTGCACTAGTAACTTTTCCTCCTGAGAGATGCTTTAAAATGAGCAACAGTGCGTTTTATTTATTACATAGACACGGACGACAGCATACCATCCCAGCGCAAAAGTAAGACGTTAACGCATACATCTTAAAGACATGTGGCACCTGTTTAAAAATAAAACAAAGACAAATGAATGTGACAACTTGTTTTTTAGGGGAAATGCATGATATCTTTGTTGGTCTCATGGGTCGACGGAGCTCTGACTCTGGTAACTGTTTGTCTCTTTTATTCGCTGGTGAAAACATGCCATCGTGTTGTCCTGACAGCTTGTAACTATTAATGCATGAATCGTATTATTCGCTTTATTTATCGTTTGGTCACACAGCTGAAGTCTCATGTTTAAGTAACTCAATGCATCGTATACTTACTGTATTTATATGGGCAGATGCTGGGCGTCCATGGAGGAAAGAGTATCCAGACCCAAACGGAGGCATCTTCTTCAACAAGTGCAAACTGAGGTATGAGGTTCAGAGAGGTTGTACTGCCACCTGCAGGCCGTATGAAGACATCACACCTGCTTTATATCTATATGTTTTGTTCTCTTTCAGGTTTCGTCGTGGGTTATAGGCAAATAAATGATTTCACATCCGTCTGTAACCCGCCCTGTTACTCCAGCTTCTTTTCAAAACAAAAAGTAATACTTTATTTTACGAAGAGATAAAGGGAAGGCAAATATTTATATAAAAACTAATTCAATAAACGTGATTTCCTATGGTGTGATTTGTTTCATTGTACCGCAAACTATACATTTAACTATATTATACATAACAGACATGTTTATCTGCATTTCAATAAATCTATCAGCAAGTTATTTTTGCTTCCTAATGTAGCTATAAAACATGATTTTTCTAAATAAAAATGTGATCTATCTGATCTCACATGTTTTATTTATTAAACTTTAAAATAGCAGGACAGTAAGAGAATGTTTATAGTCTGTGTTTATCATTTCATGTCTCTAATCTGCCCTCAACAAATACCTGTAAGCAACAATTTTCGTAATCAAACTTTAAAGCTGTGTTGCGACTGCTTACTATTATTTTATATTAAAATATTATTTTGCTTATTGCTTATTAATGTGTACCCTATACATGTACTGCTTAGACTGTGGCAGAAAGAATTGCTAAACATTTTAATGTCCCTTTTTCACACACATTCACAATATTTACTAACTCTTTATATAATTAACTGGTGCCCCTTAGAACCATCATCTGTTACTTACTGGCATACTGGAAGAACCTAAAATACTTTAATGCTTTTATATACTCAGTAAACCTAAATAAAGTTTTAAATGGCAGCAAATGAACCAGTGAGAATGATTTCAAACTTCCATTAAGATTCAGTTAAGATGTTTAACATCTCCCTGTTATAATGTAAACCAGTTTTTTATCCTCAGGCTAAAATATGAGTCATGAGCCATTTTTGATTTTACCGTTTCCACACCAAAACAAGGCAGCAAACCAATTTACTCAAACAGACCATACATAAATAAACTGCATCAGGAAATTTATCAACAAACCTGTAGAGCATCAAGCCAAAACTATTGACAATACAGTTATTAAAGCCTCAGTCTTGTTTGAGCAGCCTGGGATTAAATCCCAGTTAACAGAAAACGTTCCCAGAACATTGGCTAACATTCTCAAGTTTTCTTTCAGAAATGTTCAATGGTAACATTGAAAAAAAATTAAAATAAGTTTTAACATTGTCACATATCAAAAAGTTACTTTGTGGAACATTTAGAAAATGTCCAAATAACGTTCTGATAACCAAGCATTTTACATTTTTGTAATTTAACAAAATTGTTAGGCAAACATTCTTTAAACCTTAAATTGTTAGCTGGGATGGCATTCGACTCCAACCCCATCTGCACACGGTGCACAAAAAATAAAAATGCTACACAAGTTCATTCATATCTGTCAGTGCTATAATTAGCTACTGTCTTTTTGTCCGTCTTATTGTTGTGATCCTCAAAAGAACACGATCACATCTGTGCCTGCGGCTAATCTTTGCTCTGATATGTTGATGCTAAGATTACGTCCATTAGGCCTTTTTGCTGGGTTGAATTTGTCTTTCTAGCTTCAGTCTGAAGCTTCATTGTGTTTACAGAGATTGACTTGTCATGAACACGGTCCTCAGACCTCTGTGAGTCTTTGGTGGGCTTCAGGGTTTGGGAACGCAGGGTCAGCGCAGCAGGTGACGGAGGCTGATAGCGATAAAGGTATCCATAGGGTCTCAGGTGATATGTGTAATACTCAAGAGTGTACATCAACAAGGGGTCTACATAGTGGAAAGACACGGCTAGATCAGAGCAGCACTGTGGGCCCTGCAGGAAAGATGAAGCAGTGAACATGTTAATGGTTTATAAACCAATTTAGTTTGGTTCAGTTTTGAGGTCTCATGAAGAAACCATTATATATAACAAGAGTTCTACACATCTGCTGTTTATCAAAGTTTAGGCAATGACATAATTTATTTCTTTATAGGAAAGGTTCACCAATTATTTGACAATACTGTTGCAGACATGAAAAAGTTACTTTAAAAACTGTGATCATGACACATAATATTCACAAAATGTCTTCGTAAACTAGGTCAACACAGTTATGCTAATAAAGATTTTTGTATAAAGAGGCACATGTTCTTAAAGCATGAGTTATTCTTTCCATTCAGAAAATGTTATGTGTAGCATCAGCCTCCTTTTCATCACCCCGACGAGACAAAATTAGTTGTTTGTTTCTTGTTTTTCATTAAATAAAGTTATTAACCAGGGAGCCAAAAACAGCATGTTTATGAAAGAAGAGCTATTGACAAATTCTGCTCTCCATCAAATGTATCCATTGTTAAAAACACGAAAAGGCTAAAATGATGAGATGTAATTTCATTCCCAAAATATTTTCCCAAACAAGGTGGGTGGTTTTTTATCAATATCCAATATAAAACTACTTTTGACAGTTTAATTGTTTTGCTCTTGTAGGCACAGACGATAGTCGAGTCCTTTAAGCTTTTGAGAAGCAAACTTTTTCATCTGTAAGAAATCATTACCAAAGTAATAAAGAATTCACTTGCTGTGTGTGGGTGAGAGAGACTTTGAAATGAACAGAACTGTCACAAAAGACACATACACCAAAAATACAATATTTTATAAACTAAGACGACAGCGAATACATAATTCATCCCAATTTAAAGTCTGAGTGCGTGACTCACCTCCACAATAGGATAGAAGCAGTAATTCCAGTACCAGAAGGTTTTGGAGAACTTTCCTGTCAGATGATGTTCAGGAATGAAGGGATGAAAGGTTTCTCGGTTCAGTGTGTCTCTAGAATCACCTGCTACCACTCCCATCTTCTCCAAACACTGACCCATGGCGAGATCCTCCACTGAGGTGGTATGAGTGCATGTTTTAGTGTTAAACCCCTCTACAAACCTTCTCAACGCTTCTTTGCTGAGCACGTAACCTGCCCCGCCGCTCATGTAACCCTGCTTGGCGTACGGCTTGAACCTCTTGCCAAAGTAGATGGGCTGGTCAGCCGAGTAGTTGGACAAGATCCAGCGCAGGTTGTCCACCACAACGAACGTGTCATCGTCAGCTTTGAGGAACCAGTCTGCCTCATTACCATGATTCTTAAAAGCGTAATGGAAGGCTCGAATGGTCTTCCAGTACAGCTGGTCACGGCCTTCTCCTGTACCAAGGCCCACGGTGGGAAAGTTGTGGTCTTCTTCAGAGCTCATGAACAGAACAACGTTACAATGGCGGCCCCACGTGGATTTGACGTGCTGGGCCTTTGACTGTAGATTGCTGGGCCTTGTCATCACCCAGCATAGGATACGCACTTTCTTAAACAGCTCATCTGCAACATGTCCATCTTCTCCTGCATAATCACAGAATATTATATATTACATACTGATGTCACATTTTAATACATATTTCTGGTACAGATTTAAATAACTAGTACTGATTGTGTGGATGCTGTATTTAAAGCTGCAATCTGTAACTTTTCTAGGTTAAAAAAAACATGAGTTATTGTCAAGCACAAGAAAGATCAGTGTTTTCTTACCTTACCAAATTTCCAACTGTAAATTCATAATACTGATTTATAATTTAAACTCAAGTCTGATTTACCCGGAAATGTCAGTTTGGCTTTATTTAACTTCAACATATACCTGCAATTTACCTGCAATTTTATGTTTCAAACTGAGGTGAAGGCAGAAAGCAGCTTTAAAATGCAACATCTGTCAATTAGAAACATTCCTTAGGCAACTGCTATCAAAGTGAAAGCTTTGCAACTACTGTCTTATGTTACAGTGCCTCATATCGAGTAACACTCAACATTGTATGTGTATTAAATTAGAGGGCACTAGAGGCGCTGCAGCTCCGCACCTGACCGGTGAGGCAGCTTGAGATTAATCAGGGCAGATCCCTCCACTCTCCAGGTGAGGTTGTGGTTTGGCTCTGGCCCCAGTGAAACAAGGTTCTTTCCCTCACCACGCCAGCTGAAGCTCTCCTCAAACCACACCTGTCTCAGGAACACATACAGGACACAAGTGCCCACCAGGAAGCCCAGGGAGAAAGCACACATTGAGTTCCCCCCTTTCATGGTGACCAATCAGGGATCTCGGCCACATCTGTCACAGCATCACTGTAAAAACATCAGTGACATTTTATTTTTCCAAGATCTCTTCTAATATAATCTGTATTGTTAGTGCAAAACTACATGGTTATACTAATTTGGTGGTATAACCATGCTAAGTAACAAATCAATCTGATAGCAGATAATATTATACGTTTACTGACATTGTTGAATGTTTACATGTATAAACGTTATTGAAGTTCTTTAAACAAACAGTGTTTAATCAAACTTCTTCTTTAGCAAAAAGTCATTTGTTAAAGTGCCTTTTTCTCAACTTTACTCAAATCACTCAGTTTAGGTTACTCTCTAAACTTTATAATACAAAAATACTTATAAAATACTTCTCTATAATATAGATTTTATAAATACAAGATAAACCAATTTTATAAATGACACATTTGCTTTGATTATTTATGAAAAATGTATTTCCCTTTATTATTAATCTGCTACAATAAAAAAATGTAGGGGTAGGATTGCATACAAGCTTGTTACCTTGGATGACTGATAAATCTTGGTTCTTACCCTATTTCCTGGAATTAGACATCTGCTGTCTGTCCTTAAAGTGTCTGAATGTAATCTAAATATATTCTGCAACAAAGTGTCCATTTGACAAAACTAAAGCAACAGAAACTAGTATTTACACTAGAACATTTTGCACTTGGCACATTTTACCAAAACATTTTCATGCTTATATCATTGTCTGCTGAACATGGCTGTGGTGTGTGTTTAACTCTCTGCATGTTTTCTCTAAGAAAACATCTCCATCTTAGCTAGACAGTTTTTACTTAATAATATTAACCAATGCACGCAGTTATCAAGTGACATTTCGTAATACCATCATACGATCTATGCATTACATCCTAAAACACAGATGTTTTGCATGCGCTGTTGTTTACAACAGAGCTGCATTGGAGAACAAGGACAAAGGCCCGTTACCTTGTATCATTTGTCACCACTCTGCATGTCTCTCACCGGCCGTCACACGTGTCAGATGGATGTAAAGAGTCTCACCTTCTTTAACTTTCATGCCTTCAGGCTTCAGTCTCTCTAGATATCAAACAATTTACCCGATTGTCGTGCGACAGGCTGCGTCTGGATGCGTCTGCGCAAAAGCAGACGAGGATTTCAGCTGGGCGATTTCATAGGGGACGTGTGCCAGTCGCCCGATTTATTTATTGCCTCATGACACAGTCATTTGAACAGTTTCTTTTGCCATTGGATTGCGTTTTTTGGAGGTAGCATGTCTATATGTGCGCAATAGCCGGACTGTCATGTGAAGCGGCACTGTTATCAGCATCCCCGCAGCTGACCGTGTCGAGGTGTTTGATTGGAGGGATGGTCGGTCTGATGTCATGAAGTCCCGCCTACTGTGTGTGTGTGTGTGTGTGTGTGTGTGTGTGTGTGTGTAGGGGGCACATAAATTATGAGCCACATGAAAAATTATAATTATTATATTATTAATAACAATAGCTAATGAAAAAGTTGTAACGATTTATAAAAGCATTTTGCTCATTTAAATGCTTTACGTTAATTTTGGTAATTACAGTAGACAAATAATAATTAATATATATACTATATATATATATCGTGTATATATTGTATAAATTGTGTATTTTATTATAGCCTCTGTACAGGTGTTGTGTACTTTTACCTGTAGGTGGCAGTATTCACCCAAATATAATTCATTCATTTGAAACCTAGTTGAAAAGGAGGCTGAAAATTTCTACAGCATCTGCTTCACCACATTTCCTGTGTGAAATGTCGTTCACACTTTAACTACATCGCTCCTTTATCTATTCCGCATAACACACCAGTACCTAAAAACATTATTTAACGCTCATTATAGCTATAATAACATACGCCATGTTATAATCTACTGTACTGGACTGTACACACTACCTTTAAGTTAAATGTAATATTTAACTTCTAAAATAATGACATTTTATTCGTTTATATGACAGTTAAGGAGTCTGCAGAAGTTTAAGAAAGGAAAATTGTTTGACTGTATATGTTCAATAAATGGCAACTGTGTCATTAAACTTGCGCAGGTTGTGACTATTGACAAAACTGGCGGAAGGCAAATCCGCAGCCCGTCTCACGTCAGACGAATGAAATGGAGTTTGGACTTCCTCAATCTCAAGGTAAGGCGAAAGTTTTATATTATAAACACTTAATATATCAATTTAACTTTAACAAGTAAAAACAATGCGTTTCAAACCAAGACAGCCCCAGATCAGAGAAGCGCCGAGTATAGATGATAAAACTGCTTCCTTTAGTTAAATCATTGCAGTAAAAACTGCATAATAATCACATAACGTGTTGTTCCTTAAACATAAAAGTACATCACACAGCATGCCGCACTTGCCTGTGTTATTCTGCTTTGATTTTCCTGTGATTTAAATCAAGGAATAATGACAGCTATATACATATTTTATGGTATAAATGAATGGAAGTATATTTTAAAAAAGCACATTATTATATTATGATAAAAGCACATAATTGACCAAACTGGAATGTTTAAGATAATGTCTTTTTGACACAGTTGCACACAGTGCACATGTTAATTCAACATGTGACAATACTAAATATGTTTCTAAAACCTATTTGTTTTCTCCAGGCATGTACAAAGTGATTTTAGTTCTGACAGTGTGCAACCACAAAATGTCTGAAGTGTTGACTGCACTGGTTAAACTACTTTTTTTACTGTCTGTTTAAATACAGAGATTTCAAACTTCACTTGTAAGTTTGTAACCTGCGTTGTAAATTGAACACAATCCCACAAAGGTTCAGGTAAACCTATCAGAGCTCGCAAAGGGAGCTAAATGACTTTGTTTGCTGTAAAGTTTTCTCACATTAACACGTTGTTTTTCACATGAAGCTACATCAGAACTGCTGTTGCTCGGCAGTGGTTTATGGTGTATTTATTTTAACCACAGAATGAATCAACTTTTCACAGAAAAATGTGCAACTTGTCACATGAGCATGAGTTAAAATATAAAACCCTGCCTTAAAACAGAATGTAATAGAATTATGTGTCTTTCAGTCTCTTGTGTACTATAGGTAATCATGCGTGTTGTGAATAAGAAAGCACTGGCCATTTTGCTGGTGGTCTTATTGCTCACAGTCTTATTCATTTATCACCGCAACTCTGGCTCTGTCACAACAATTGACGTACAGGGACGGGAGTCTTTTAAAGAGATACTGGATAAAAAGATACAACAGCTAAACTATGGAAATGACGATATTCCGTATCGTATTAAAGACAGCATTTCAAGGTGAGCACAAATGAGTTGACATCCAAGCTAACAATTTTTTGATTGTGAAAACGTTTCACTGATGTTTTCATTCAGTTTCACACCGAATGTTGTGAAGCTGAAGAAAGTTTCACAACATTCAGTGTGAAAGTTTTTTGACGTTGTATCAACATTACTGATGGTTATAAGAACATCATTTAAAATGTATTCAGTGTGAAAGTTTTTTGACGTTGTATCAACATTACTGATGGTTATAAGAACATAATTTAAAATGTTTTTCTTCTGTAACAGATACCTTACACTAACAATTTAAGAATAATGTTTTTGATATATAATACATTAAAAAATGTTCTACTGACTGTACTGCAGAAATGTTTTGAAAAACATTGGCCAACGTTATGAGAATGTTCTCTGTTTGTAGTGATTCTCCGTGTGTAGTAATATTAAAAGGCCTAGATATAAAAGGTATCTTAAACTAAAGATCTTCCTGCCAATTATCTATCTCAGTTCTGTCTCAGTGTGTTTCGCTGAAAGAATGCCTATTGTTGGTCAGAAACAGCTACAAGCTCCCACATAATTTGACATTCAAAGGAAAACCTCTGGGATCGAACCCACAACCTTTACGCTGCTAACGCAATGCACAACCAGTTGAGCTACAGGAACACATTACAAATAGGACATGAAATTTGCCCCTTTGTTTCTACGAACTACAAATTTTGACTGGTTTACCACAGAGCTCTGTTAAACACAAAAAGTTCATAATTCGTTTCAGAGCGTATTGTTAAATGTCTTACTGGTGTTGCAAGTTAAGATAATGGCCATGGTGGACTGAATTGTATTGTGACGAACACTTGGGCTTTTTCTCAAACTATTCATCTTGTGTTTATATTTGCTTTTTGTTGTGCGTCTCTTACCTTTTTCACTTTTTCAACCAGCAGTCTAGCCATTAATGGATGCGTTTGTGAAAGTGACAAACAGCGCATTGATTTCCCCTTTTCCCAACTGCTGTTCCCACAAATATCTGCCACACAGCTGCATGCCCTGGTACAAGACTCAGACCTGCAAAGAGCAAAGCAGTACAGAGACAAAGAGTACCACAGCTTCAGAAAGAGGTACGTCTTACCATAATCCTCTGAAGTGTTACTGCTCAGTGGTTTTTATTCTTTAGTACTTTATATAAAGAGTTCTGTATATATAAACTCTTTAGTTCTGTATATAAAGAGATAGTTCAACCAAAATCTGAATTCTTCAACCTCATGTAGTTCCACCACATTCAGTTTTAACATTAAATTTATTAATCACTAACAATTTTGCAAGTTTGTTGCAAAAAAAAAACATTGCAGCATAAACATGCAACTTTTTGTGTCCCACATAAAACAGAAATAAAGTTATACAGGTTTCTACTCTGGATGTTGCTATGTAAACACAAGTATAGTGGATACTATTGTTGTGTTATGCCATACAGTTGTCTGATCTTTATCCACTACAGAAGCTGAAAGCCAGCATTGAAATCACTTTGACTGTTAAATTAGCACTCTGTTTGTTGACTTAAGGACGTACACAGCTGTAGACTCGCTTATCATAGCAGAGGCCAACAGCCCTCTTCAGTTTCCTACCCAGGGTGTGGAAGTCAGGCCAACAAGAACCATTCTAATACCTGGTAAATAACAAAATGTGTAATTATGTGTGTGTGTGTGTGTGTGTGTGTGTGTGTGTGTGTGTGTGTGTGTAGACCACTTACCTCATATGTCAACATCATAATTTAAGAGAGACACATGACCAAGGTGTTGGACTTGTAATAGGTTCATGTTTTGTGTTCTCAAATAAGGTTTGAGCCTGAAAGAAAAAAACAGAGAGAGCCCTTATGTGGTAAGTTATTCATTAACCTTATGTGGTAACTAATTAACAGGTCATACTACACTGCAGTCTGGAATACTTGATTCTGATTGGATAAAATAGTGTGCCATTTTTTTATGTAATATTTTGTCAAGTTCAAGCCTATTGTTGGTTCAAATTAGTTATAATTATAGCAATGGAAAGATTTTTAATACATTCAATTGTGTATGATGAAACAGAAGTTGTTTTGGCCCTCGTATGGCCACGAAGATTGTTTATCTTTCATAATGTACCAATTGCAGGTAGATCTAATAGCTACAATGGGAACATTTGATACAACAGCGCTGGTGGGTGGAGTGAAAATCATTGGAGAAGGGGAGATGCACATTAGTTTTGTCAGTGAATCGCTGGCTTCACTAAACCGACAGCTGCAGTTTGTCACCTACACAAACACACAGTTCCACCCCAACACAGCAGACCTTGGTAAGCACAAGAGCGCATTGTTAGTCAAAAAGCTAACCTTTCTTAACCAAACAAAACATGTATAATAGAATATGAGTTTGCACAAAAAAAAACGTACAACACATACCCACAATTCAACATCAGCAGCTTAGCAAACAGGTTTATAATTAAGCTGGTTAGTACTGACTGCAGGACAAATTGATTTAGTGAGCAAGTCAAATATCCATTCATTTGCTAACATATGCTCTTTGTAAGCTTGTGGAGCAGGTTTTTATAATAATATGTTTCTGAAACAAACTGGCAGTTAGACACATAAGCACAGATCTGTAGCAATGTCCTTTCAATGTCAAAAATAGTTAATGCAATCTTAAACACCGTACAAATGCACAATTTCGATAAGGCAATATAATCTACAGTGAATGCTATCGCATTTGATACTATCTGACTTCAGAGTTGCAAAAAAACTGTCAAGGTTTTGCAAATACTAAGCCAACAGGAAATGAGGTTAAAATATACAACCAAAAAAACCAACAAAGAATACAACATGCTGTTTCACAAACGTTACAGTACAATATCTACACAGTGTTCCACAGCTTTACAAACATGTAGGATAAAAAACAGAAGTTTCTGACAAACGTATTTGTGTTTGTCCAATAGGTGTTAATGTTGTATGTAATTAGTTTTATTCAAAGTTTTTGTAATAATATAAAAAATAATAATATAAAACTGCTCTTTTGTCCAAACAGTCCAGTTTAAAACAGCTGGATTTCAGGCATCATTTACTATAAGGATTAGACACCCCCCAATACCGAGATTTTATAACCCAGGACCCAAGCAAGGTACAACAAATTAACAATAGATTATTAATGAATCATCAAGTCTTCATAGATCTTCATACATCTTTATAAAATTTCATGTGTCTTCCCACAGACTACAATATCAGCACTCTGGTCACCATTGCCACAAAAACCTTTCTGCGCTATGATAAACTTCAAGATTTGATTGACAGCATTCGAAAGTTTTACCCCACCGTAACTATAGTGATTGCTGATGACACCAAAGAACCTAAACCTGTTAAAGGCCCTTACATTGAGCATTATCTCATGCCATTTGGCAAGGTATGGAGCTTACTCTATATTTACATTTACATTATAAATGTATATAGTTTGTTAGATTTTAAGAGACCACAATATATATGTATTATATATTGCTCTATATTGCGATATATGTGTATATGTGTGGGGGGGTCCTCGTATTCACTACATTACGGGGACCAAATGTCCCCATAGTTTTAGTATTACCAGTAAATTTTAACCTTTTAGGTCCCCATGAGGAAACAAGCTTATAAGTCACACAGAATGACGTGTTTTGAAAATCTACATAGAAGGTTTTTTGCAATAGGCAGGTTTTGGGGTTAGTGTAGGGGGATGAAAAAGAGTTTGTACAGAATTAAAACATAAAGCATGAAAATCCAGTGTGTGTGTGTGTGTGTGTGTGTGTGTGTGTGTGTGTGTGCGCTCATTTCAGGGCTGGTTTGCCGGCCGTAACCTGGCAGTCTCTCAGGTGACAACCAAATACGTGCTGTGGGTGGATGATGACTTCATTTTCACCTCAAACACTAAACTGGAGAAACTGGTGGATATTTTGGAGAAAACCACTTTAGACCTGGTGAGACAGCTTTTGTGCATATTGAACATTTGCATGTTGGTAGTTGACACATGACATGCCCATTTGTCATTTTAAATTATGTGACACGAGGATTTAAAAGTAAAGATGTTTTATTTGTAAATCCTGCAATCGGTAAACAAGTGTGGCGTCTCATGCACATCATGAATATTTGTCACTTTTTTTGAGTCAGTTTTAGACAGGTTTGTGAATATCTTGTTACATTCTCAGTTGTTTGACTTGTTTTTTTAAGGAAAAGTGACAGTTCCTTATTTGCATGCCTTTATTTCATTAGCTTTAGGGTTTCATGCTAAACGAATTTTGCGCGTTTAGAAATGACAACCTTGTTAAGCATAAATCTTTACATTTGCAAGTGTTTTGCGAATATCATACTTCTACTTTGCTGATACTCATGCAAATATGTTTGTTTTTTAAAAGATATGGTAATTATTAACGTTACTAATTTATAGTCACTGTTACGATTCTTATTGTGTTTCCTAACAATAGCACACTTTCACTATTAAACTTAGTTGCACAAGGGCCACGTAAAAATAAATTGTGAGATGAACTTTTTGATATTTTAAGCAACATGGGAAAAGACAACATGCGTGTATTTCTCATGTGAAAATAAATTTTGAGATGAACTTTTTGATATTTTAAGCAACATGGGAAAAGACAACATGCGTGTATTTCTCATGTGAAAAAGCTTTTGTGATAATTACTTGGGTGCGCCAAACAAATTAGAGTCAAACAAATAAGGTTTTTGGGAATAGAAAACGTGCACCTCGTAGTAAACTTGCACCAACACGCACAGGTACACGTGTGACTATGAGCAGGTTGGTCTTCATGTCAGGACAAGATTTGACGAAATACAAGAATTTCATTGGAACCATGTAAAGCCCCAGCCCAGCCCCAAAATCCCATCTATCATTGGCACTAAACGTTTAAGAGGCTGTTAGTAGGAATGTGGACCCATGAACATGTCAAGGTGTCTATGAATGCAGTGCTGAAGTTTCCACGTGTTGCGCAATCAGGTGGGAGGGGCCGTCAGGGAAGTGACGGGATACACTGCCACCTATCGACACATCATCTCCACGGACGCAGGTGACGAAGAGGGGGATTGCTTACACATAAGGACTGGATATCATCACGTTGTCGAAGGGTTTCCCAACTGCGTGGTCGCTGATGGTGTCATTAATTTCTTTATGGCTCGCACAGAGAAGATCCGACAAGTGGGCTTTGACCCACGCCTGGCCCGCGTGGGTCATTTAGGTGGGAGTGCAAATTCAGCCACCGCAATAAAACATAAATGTCATTGTAATATTGACGGTATAATAACATCTTTCTATCCACGTACAGCGTTTTTTATTGATGGTCTTGGCTCCCTTCACGTGGGCTCCTGTGATGACGTCATTGTCAGTCACGCCTCGAAGATCAAGGGGATGTTGCCATGGGGACAGTCGGAGGCTGACAAAGCCTATTTGGCGTTTCGCCATCCGTCCACACAAGAGAAAACCGTAAACGAATATGATCTGTATTACCTCAAAAACCATTTTAAATGTGTTACCAGTGACTGAATGTGGAAGGTTACGGTCTGTACACTCGCTTAAAGGGATGAAAGCTTTGAAAATAAGTTTTGTATAAATGCATAAGTTTGTACAAACTAAACAGGGGTAAATACTGATGAGTGGCTGGGGTGGGAACAGAGTAAAAGGTGCAGCGTGGAATTAGCTCTAGGATAAAATTGTTGTATATAATGGGAATAAGTTTGGAAGACTTTATAAAACTGTGGGTGTGAAAAGATGGATTAGAAAAGGAAGGGGGTGAAGATTCATATAAAGAAATCATGATTCATTGTGACTTTACTTTATAAAGCAGGTGTTAGGCAGCGTTTTATTTATGGTCACTGTTTACTTTTTGACAATTCTCACTGTTTTCCATGGAAGAAAGTCACGTGAGTTTGAAACTACATAAGACTTAATAGATTATGGGAGGATTTGTTGACCTGAACCTTTTCTTATTCTTTTTAATGCTACGTAAATACAGTATTGTGTGAAAAATGGTTGTGATAGTAAGTAATTTGCTTCCCAGGCCACGAGATGGCAGCAGTTTAACAGCGGATCATTCGTAGCAAACGTGATGCGAGTTTAGGTTAGCGAGCTCCTTATTGATTTGTACTTTTCAATGTATTTATTTTATACTTTGAAATATTTGACATAAAAAACTACACTGCGAGTATTATATTGAGTATATATGAGTATTATATTGAGTTGGAGGCTGAGGTCTAATGCATTGGACAGAAACAGAAGTGAACCTCCTTTAAAAATATTTGAAGTATACATTAAATTTTAATATAATCCAACCACCCTTTCAAGGCACCTTTTGAACACATTTGCACATTTAATACATGTTTATTCGTTTTAATGTGGTTATTTAAATATTTAAATATATTTAGTTATTTAAATATTGTCCCATCCAACTCCAGTTTCTCCTACATTGTATTGTCAGCAGTTCAATGAAAACTAAAATGCCAGTAATGCTAATACTGGGCTATTGATGCACCAGTAATGTGGACTGATTTCCATCTTACTAATTAGTAAAGTATTTCAAAGAGGAAACTGGTGTTCCCTTGAGAGTGTTCTTTGAAATACCCCAGGAAAAATGCAGGCATCAAACATTAAACAGAAAAATATGTAATTTTATAGTCAGTTTTTTTAATACTGGTTTTATCAGGTCAAGGTAACAGGTTATAATGGTAGTCAGTAGCTTACTAGTTAGTTTGCAATATTTAATGGCAAAGCATAATTTTAGCAAACCAAATATTGTGCAGACAGTAAAAACTACGACTTTGCCCCATTATTTCAAGCCATTTACAGCCCTGTGACTGATAATCTAAAAACTAGGGAATTAATTGTCCTGTGTTTTATTCAGTTTTGCCTTTTAACCTATTTAGGAAAAATGAATTATTGAGTGAAGGAGAAAAGCTTTATTTGAAATCAAACAGAGACAAAAATAATCTTTACACGACATTGTAATCATTACCAATTAGTAAACCCTATCAACAATGTGAATATTGCATAAATATTATAAATAGCTTATGAATCTACATTTAAATGACATGTACAGCTTTTGTTTTGTTTTTTAATTTGCAACATTGTAAGTGTAAAACATAAATTTTCATTAAAATACAATTTCAATGTCACTCAGTGCACATGTTTCTTTTAGAAGGGGAAAAACAAAGTTTGTGTGTACATACATTCTTGTGTGTGTGTGTGTGTGTGTGTGTGTGTGTGTGTGCACGCTCATTCCACTGAACACTGTGTTCTTTTTTTAAAGGACCATAGTAGTGCAAACTATTATGACCAGAACACAAAACGAACAATACATCCATCACAGGCATTTACAGTAACACCAAAGCTTTGGTCCTGTGAAATGTAAGGCCACTTCTTAGGGTGCTGAAAACATTGTAGGGTTCCTGACATGCACCCTACAGGCACTGCATATTAAGTCTATATTGGAAAACGACGGCTGTGTTCTGTAATGACTGTAAGCTGGAGTCTGTCTGATCTGACCCTTTCCACGAGTCCTGCTGTTTCCAGATGAATGCAGTGAGCTACAGTGAATGTCTTTGCTTGTGCGAGATAATCACACCCACACTGTCGTGTTGGTTTCTGGAGGTTTCTCCTGTCAATCAGAGTGATTCAATGTCAATGGATGTTGCCACATAACCCCACAGTTAAAAAGAATGTTTTATAGAAACATTGAGGAAACACTTTATACCCGCTGCTGTTGTATGTAGACTACGGCATCATGAATCGTAACAAAAATGTGCTGAGGGTTTATGTAGTTCATCAGCCCACTGGCTGTCAAAATCTTCAGTACACTCTCTACAGAAGAGAGAATATGATGTTATTATTATTTGTCTGACAGTAAGGCCATTATAAGAACTGGTTCAGTGTATTAGATACATTCTTGAACACTTTACCATTGCAGTTAGACAGATATATCCGTACTCCAATTTTTTGGCATTCCATGCACATCTGTGACAAAACGTGTTATTATTGTCAAAATATGACATGAATTTCAATTTATTTCAAGCTATACATGTGATTAGTGTTTGTGTTCCCGGAGAATCGAACCCACAACCTTTGCACTGCTAATGTCCTACCAGCTGAGCTACAAGAACACAACATTAAGCTACAGAAACATTCATGATGATGATGATGATGATGATGAAAGCAAGACTTAAAAAGCACCTGTATGAACAATCGAGCACCAGCGACATCCACAAATATAACACTGCTGCAGTCTATCAACACAGCCTGGACGTCACCATCAACCACTTCTGCTGTGACGTCAACAAATGAGAGAAAATAAATAAGGCAATATCTCATAATGGTGAATATTCAAAAACATTCATTGTTTTAAATACAAGCTCTGTGTTTTTCCAACTGAGAACTCACCTGATCTAAATAAATCATTCTTTGAAGAAAATGAGCCGTCTGCAACACCTTGTTCCTTGTAAAACAACACAGTTATCCAATCAGATGCTTGTTTTAAACATCCATTTTGTTAGCTGTGATGCATATTGTTTGACTCTCTACTGCCATCTCTGTTTAAAACGTATACTGGTGGGATAATTGCATAGCTATTTTCTTAACAGGGTGGCAAGTTTAAATTGGCTGTTAACCAACTGCTGTAAGAACAAGTCACAAACATCTACAGAATCCAAACATGCAATAGTGGCCCAATCTTCTCCTTTCTGTTTACACACAAACATTTCCCACAAAATTGCACATGACAGCTCAGATTATAAATCATAATTATTAAGTAATTTCCTCAAAAACTGATTCTTGTTCATTTATAACACAAAATGTTGCAGGCTTCAGTAAATAACAGGAAAGGTAAAAGCAGACAAGCTTTAATGATGGACACCCAAACGTAATATTACATATATAGATGAATCATCTTACCACAGTACTGATGGCCTCTCGCTCTCTCTTCTCTAAGGCTTTAATGGCCTTTTCTCTCCTCCGTATTCTCTCAGGGGTGAGGCCCAAAAGCTCAGTCATATCTGCCTTGAAAAAGCTACGGTTCCCATAGTAGATGGGCCCATTGTAGGTCAAGATCTTCACTCCAGGAACCTCGTAGCACTACGGCATAGTAGGATAACAAAGGTGATACCTTACTAGTTAAACAATGAAAATATTTGAAGACAAACTGATTATCAGGACAAACACAAAGCAAAAGGGCAAGTTATATTTAAAAGTGCACAGGGACTAATAAAAACTATTTATTGCATTGGATTATGAAGGAACAGACAGCTGACTCACTTTGTTGTGCTTGTGAATAGATCTGTAGATCTCTGTGTTGGCAGCCCTGCCCAGTACAGAACAACTGGCCCTGAAAAGATAAAAGTTTACTGCGAGTTCAGGGATTCTCCTGGTCTAAACTTCATCTCTCCTTCCATTAAATGGGAATTATATCCACCAAGAGATAAAGATTGTTTGGAATATGGGGGTCTGTGAGGGATACTGTTTTTCCACAGCCCCTGAGCTTCAGATGCATAATTAAGAGATGTAGTAAACATGATTATTAAACCAGATAAATACACAAATCTAATTAGGTGGTTTCAGTCTCAATTAGAATATGAACTCAAAACCCTGTTTCAGTGGGGCTGCTCTAGTTGGATTGTTAAATATCTTTATCTCTCTATCTCTCTAAAATAATAAATAAAACGTACATCTACAAAAGTCTGCAAACACTTTAAAACACAAAATTTAAATCACTTTTCAAAAGTTGCTAATTCATACTGAAAGGTCTGAAATCCCATCTAAGTATGAACTGAACAGCACAAACCAGATCAAAACGATCCGGATTAATGTGAATGGGTTTACACTGGTTCAAAGGGAAGCTGTAATGGCATTACATGAATTATCCAGTATACAGAAATGGTTTTGTAAGCTGATTATGATTACAGTACATGTCATAGATACCTCTGTGTGCGACAGATAACTGACATCATTGAGAAGATGACTCCAATGGCCAAACCCAAGTCCACATTTAGAACGACTACAGACAGCCAGGTCACAAGCCAAACTATCTGTTCAAACGTACATTACAATCATTACAACACTGTAACCGATGGACACTGAATGATATCATGAAACAGGGATGGTAAAGGCCTACAAAATCGATTCTGCTAATTCTCCAAAGCTCTGGGAGATCCTGAAACAGCAGGAACATCTGCCTCAGGCTGGTCACGTTTATACAAGCCAGCACTGCCTAGACGCAGAGAGGAAAGAGAGTTAAAGATTATATTAAAATACAGCATGAAACCGAAATTACACAAATACCCATGAAATGATGAACACACGCAGTTCTTTCCTGTGTTGCTTTATTTATTTCTGTTAAAACAGGAAGTTGCTGCATATTAAAGACTGGTTTCTTTTTTCACAATTAAAATATACCCAATATATGTCTTCACTTTCTGCCTTGTGTTATTTTCCTTTTTGCTTTAAAATTCTGCTTTACTCTTTAATGTGACGTGTTGTCAAAGTTCAATTAATGGCAAATGTTCTTTCATCTTTTTTGTACTTGTGTCAATGTTAAAGAAAGTCTTACCTTGGGTAAGAAATAGAACAGAGGGCCTATGAGCAAAAGTACAATGAGAACAACCAGACTTGTGAAGAGTCCAGCGAGCTGCCAACATACAAAATAACATCAACATGAGAGGCATTTTTTTCTAGAAACATTTTTGGTAAACTAGCTGAAAGTCTCTTCCAAGTATCTTGCAATCACTAAGTAAAATGGTCTAAAGATAAATATAATAAATAAATATTTCTGTGACAGGCACAGGACCATATACTGTTAGTTCAATCACTGGGTCCACATGCAATAATACGATGTCCAACTTGCCTGTCAAATCGTGTCTGTGTACATGCGTAGGAGGGGACGTGGCTCTCTGAAGAGAGGGTGGGATCTTATGCGTTTAAAGCTAGGTTGCTATTGCTAGCCTCTTTGAAATTGCCTACCCTACTTTTAAAGTTGCCCTATGCATTATATATACCTCAATACACCTTAATATGATATTTCTGTGCTTGCACCCCAAAAATAAAAGTGTTTTAGCCAAACTGATCTGAGATCTGAGACCACACCTGTGTGTAGCCTCCAGCGCTCTCCAGAATGTTTGTGGTGGCCAGAGTAGCTGAACTGGGAAAGCAGGTGAAGAGAGATGACACAGTGTTGGAGATCCCATGAGCTAGAAGCTCCTACAACAAAATACATCTGAATGAGAAGATCTGAGATAATTAACACCATTCATAACATTGACTGCGATACATACCTGATTTGGATCAATGGAGTATCCGTGTTTATCAGCATAAATCATGGCAAGAGATACAGACACAGCGTAACCAACCAGGGTGATGGCCACTGTGTCACCGGCGATCTCTGGAACCGTCTCCAATGCAGGGAGGCGTGGCTCAGGAAAGCTAAAACACATAAACACGCATAGTTCAGTTATAAGGACACAATTGCCACAAATTCATACTGGTTAATAACTTGAAAATGTTTAATTATAATGCAGGGACATAGCAAGCATAACAACTTTGTTTTGTTTGTTGCTGTTTTAAAACCTCAACCATGAACAAATATCCAGGTATAATGAAAACAAAATATTAGTAAAATTATCATATGCTTATGCAGAACTCTGTTTTCTATCCTAACAGTAGTAGCAACTACTAATAATTAACATTCTAATTAATATTCATGAGCCAAGCTAATAAGGATTATATTGCCCCACCCCCACCTCAAAACTACTGCAGATTGTTCCAGTGTCCTTGATTAAATATATGAATAAATTACCCTGCTGGAATATGTCCTACTATCTGTATGTTGTATTTGGAATCCAGAGAGGAGGCATATGTGACTCCTGTTGCAATTATTACCTGCAGGAACCACAGAAGAACATTGTTACACAAACAGCAATGGTGAAGAACCTATAGGTTCTCAAACGTTCTACAGCAATAACACTCACAGTGATGATCTCCACTGGGATGGGAGTGCGCAGACGCTCTCGGAACCGTGAGTTCACCTCCTTTACTGGCACCAGGAGGGCCAAGCAGAGGAGTGAGATCACCAGCTCGGCTACATTAGTGTGAGGCAGGTTCTCCATCACTGAACCCAGAGTCTGTGGGGTTAAAAGAAACTTTGGTTCCTTTGTTTTCTTTTGTATATATTTAGACAAGTTTGGCGGTACGACCAACAAGTCCCAGTAATTTTAGATTGTAAGAATGTTCCTGTAGTAACTAGGAACCATCAAAACATCCACATTTATATGTGTTGTTTTAATGTTATCACTTGGCTACAAAAACGTTATTTAAACATTTCTGTAATTCAGTAATGTTTTAGGATGTTCCACTAACTACTTAATAATAATGTTTTTGATATATGATGTATAATATTAAAGAAACATTCTACTAATATACCACAAAAACGTCCTTGTCAGTTTCATTGGGGTTCCATCTAATAAAAAACCCTAGTTTGTCTAAATTAGTTCTGACCTTAAAAAGGGAGAAGGCACCAGTGTATCGGGGTAGCCGCAATCCCAGCATGCTTTGCAGCTGTGAGACAGTCACGTGGAAGGCGGCGGCGCTTGTAAATGCCTTTACAATCGGTTCTGAGAGGTACGTTGAAAGGAAACCCAACTGGAGGCCACACATGCAGAGCTGCGGACAGGAGATATAAACACAATCAGGACACTCTTACAGAACTGCAATAGGTCTAATGTTTCATGTATACAGTATTATATATGGCATGTTGATTCTGATAGATGAGTTTTAATGCAGTGAGTGTCTCTTACCATCATTATCCCTGAGAGGAAAGCTACAGCAGAAGCCACTCCAATCCTCTGAGCTTCAAACTCTGCAGCCTCTGGACTGCTGGAGTTCAAAGCCAGTGGGGTGGGAACCAACTGCTCCACCACTGAGCCAGTCATCAGACTCAGTACAGCAAAGGTACCTGCAAAAGTCCAGCAACATACCATTTATAAACTGTTAGCATACCGTAACATACCGTAGCACTATTCAGAATACAATTGTCCAATATATGACAGATCCTTGGTTGTGTAAATGGACATCCACACTGTATGAACAATTAACAATGTAGTTTTGAATCAATGTTTAATTTGCCTGTATTTCATTGCTGTAAACAAATGCACTGTATGAGTTTTTACAAAACGTATAAATGAACCTCTTACCTGTAGATACGTGGTGACCAGTGCCAAAGATCATATAAAGAACTACAGGAAAAAAGGATGTGTAAAGGCCATAGACGGGAGCCACCGATGTCAACAGAGCGAATGCCATTCCTGAAAGTCCAAATACAGAGTTACAGTTACAGGACTATGACTTTGAGTTCTTTAAAGAACGTTGCATAAATGTTGCTGTAAAGTTTGATATGTAAAAACTTCCTGCAAAAAAATATTCATAATAATGTTTGTTGTATAATGAATAATGTATATTGAATAAATAATATACAATGATATAAATTGAAATGATAAAATAATTGAAGAATGTTTCATTATGTTTGTTGTCTATGTGACTTTAATGTATATGCTTTGATTTAGTTAAAAAACTATTTTGAAAAGTTAACATAAGTTTGTATCGTACCTTTTGCAATGGAGCAGATCTGCGCACGTTTAAAAACACAGCAACGTTTTTAATCTTCTCTCTTTAAAGTTGTTGTATCGCACCAGATGTTTGAACCTCATATTCACGACTCTGCGTTATTTTAATGCTACCACTGGCAATGCTGCGGTTCGTCTTTTTACTTTTGCGACTCGCAACTGCATCAGTTTCAACGCTTACGACAGATTCCCTCACCGTGACGCAAACATCTTGGAAAAACGAAATACTTTACCTTGGGGAATGTGTACTATTCCAACAGTTAGTCCCGCCACAATATCTCCTAAAATCCATTTTTTGAGCTTGTACTTTGGGAGCCAGTTGCAGACGGGCAGTCTTTTCTTAAGCAGGTGGACGCACTTCACCTGCGTGCATTTGCATCTCTGCGCCAGTCTGTCGCGGAGCCGCTCTCGGTGTCTTGACTGGTCTTCTGTACCATATGCCTGTCTGAAGCGATCTTCAGTGTATATGTTTCTGTACACAGCCACCGAAGCGCTCATCTCGTCCCCAGTGCTGTTCTTCAGAGACAAAGGTGTGTGAACTTGAGTCAAACCCTTGGCGAAATGGCCAACCTCTCATTTATAGTAGGAGTCACTGGAATTTGACATCAGGAACAATTGTGTTTTCCTGTCAAGTGCCGGCAGCCAATTAAAATGCAGTTGTTGTTTTTTTGGGAAAGTCAAAAGTCAAACAGCTAAAGCCTCCTAGTTTTTAAACACGCTCCATTAAAGTCTTTTTTTGGAGAAACCTAAATCTGATGAGGTCCTAAGGGTCTTACTGCTGTTAAATCACTACAAAACAAACTCAAAATCCCAGCTAACAATTTAAGGTTGTAAGGATGTTTTCCTAACATTTTTAAGTAACAAAAAGGATCTAGGAACATTCAAAACATCCAGTTTTTAAGGCTTTAAATTGTGTTAATTACAAGAACATTATTGAAACTTTAACTTCTGTAACTTTATATAAAGTTCCACTAACAACTTAAACAACAAATAACAGTTATATATTATATATAACGTTAAAAACACTGTGCTAACGTTAAAGCAAGGACGTTTTAATAACTTTGAGTGAACCTTTAGATAACGTTAGCCAGCGTTCTGAGAACGTTCCCTGTTGGCCAGGAAGAGTCTTCAAAGACTCTTTCTTGACGGATATATGACATGAGGAGTCAGAGTATAGGAAGTGTACAATGTATAGCTCTGTGCGATATCTGCGTAAGGATCAAAGTACTATTGTTGCAGAGGGCACTGTTGAAACTCAAACCACGACTATTACTGATTATTAGAGGATGTCATTTCCCGTGGGGTTAGATTTCTCCCTGCCTTTGGTGACTTCGTGTGCTTTGTGGAACCAAACCTGCCCTGTGAAGTGTAATCAAAGATGTCATCTTTGCTCCGTTGATCAAACTGTTGCTTGTCTCTAGTGAGTGTGCACTACACTTTTAAAGAGACAGCTCACCCATACTTAAAATATAAATCTCATGTTATGCCAAAACAAGTATTACGTTCAGTTTATTCTTCACACAAAGCGGTTGTATGGCCTCAGATTATGATTTGAGTCATATGGATCAATTTTATGTTGCCATATTGGACCTTTTTGGTCATGTAGCTAATACATGGCCTAACCTCAGATGCAATGCAAAAGTGCATCTACCAAGTAATCAGTCTTACTTTCTGGATTCAAACTACACCAATTTAGCCTGTTTTAAAACAAACTGATTAGATAACTTAGTAAATCTAGTACAAGCAGTTTATGCAACCGGTCACAGCAGACCTAGCAGGGACAATAACTAAAAACTTGAAATTATGTTTTAATAATTCTGTGTTATTCATTTTCTGTTCTGAATTATTTTCTGCAGTATTTGAACTAAATGAAAGGCGGGAGAGTCTCTCGGTGTGAACGTGGTGGGGATCACTGCATCGCCAGCCCAGCCAACAAAACTACTGCCGCTTAAATCTCCAGACAATGTCATGGGCCTGAGATTGTAATCTCTGAAACGTCCAACCCTTAAAACAAAGACTGATACAATATAAATGGAGGATTTGTTTGGGTAACGGCCCAGTGTTAGATCGCATGAATAAACCTCTTCCTGATCGCAACGTTTGTTGGTTCGTGCAAATGACCACGCACCTGCAATGGGTCCGACCCGGCAGAACACTGTTAAACTCCTCTGGCCACTGCTTGAGAAAAGATTGGACCCACGGAACTTGAGGACCTGAGACAAACATAAGAAAGCTGTTAGATCTAAACTTTCCGTTAAAAAAATCATTAAACTTTGTGCAGTGATGTGGTTACATCTCAGCTAAAAGTGATGCAATTGGACCCCTGTGTAGGTCCTGCAAGTCTGAGGCCCTGGGCATGTCGTCATCGCTATTTTTCATCAGATACTTTGAGTTAAATTTGACAGAGAAAACAATATGACAAGGAGGCAGATTAATAATCATTCAGACATCTAAAAACAACAGTTAATTGCTTCATAATTTAAAATCACAATGTTTGGTGTACTTGGAAAACAAAAAAGTAATTTCTAACGTAGCAAATCATGAACAAACATACAGTTGTTACTGAAGTCAGGGTTGGTCCATCATTTTAAACAGATGATTGCTTTGGTTGAGGGGAACGTGGCTAAAGTTTGTGAACTTTGTTACCAATTATCGCATTCTTTCTTTTACGAATTGTTCCAACAAATTACACAAACGTTTTAAATCTGCATTTTCATTTCGTAACCTCACTTCTGTCAGTGTGGCAGTATTGCTACAGACAAAACAACAGCCAACGCAATGAAGAGCCTCACAATGTCCTCACAGTTGGAGCCATTCCAAAATGTTATGTTTATCCATTTCGGGGTTTATTTTAAATTGTGACACAAACAGTCATTAAAAACAGCAATGTTGTTTTGATCCCATTTTCCAAGAATCTCCGGGTCTCTGTAGAGATGCTCTGATATGTGGAAGGTTTTGCCCAAGAATGCAGCTATTGTGTTCATTAGCTCAGGAGAATTTACGAACGCGCGGATGGCGTGTTGCGTCTGGCGGCTGTTTAAATAAGATATTAATCAGTGGTTAAAGGAACAATGCGCTGAATGGCAGAGGATATGGAGCGTTAACCCCCTGAAAGACAATATAAACACAGTGTGACACTCTGATTCACTTTGGCTGCAGTGTGTATACAGTCTAGTCTTGATATCGGTCTGCGCTGAGCTGACAGGCTTTGAGTAGTTCATAAAGCACTGAGTCATTTTTGAGCACATATTTCTCATCTGACAGCCAGCATAACAGTCTTTAGTCACAACACTTCCTTAACAGCCAGTTTAGCTCATTTTGTACTTTTAAACACAATCATTTGATGAAGTGACATGTAGGCTATGTCTGGTAACCCATATACAGAATTTGTCCTCAGCATTTACCCAACCGGTTAGCGTACACACATAACATTCACTTGCTTAAGGGCACATGAGTTCTTTCCTGCTGCCATTGAGAATCGAACAAACAACCTTGGGTTACAAGCCCAACTCTCTAACCAATAGGCCCAACTGTTTTGCTAGTTTATAGTAAGCATTAAACATACATATATATCATGTCACATGACAGTAACTGTATAGGGGAGATCTAGTTTATTTTCTCTGGCTGTAAATCCATCTGTGATAGGATTTGCCCAGTTGTATAAATAATAATTACACTAGAACAATATCTGTTCATCTCCATGTCTCCCACATGCTGAGAGCATGTTGTGGCTTGTAGCTATTGTCCTCTTTACAGTGATATTTTTGGGAGGAGTGTCAAGATCATTTTTTTAAATTCTATAGTTCCGCTTATTGTTCCTTGTCTTTTTAATGGGCTCTTCAGCTGACCCCCACTGGTATGTGTATTTACTGTGACCTCGATCCACGAGACGGGTGCTGATTCTCTCGTTCTGTCTCCATCCGAGCACCTCTCCCTTCCTGCCCCAACACGGCCGCGTCTCCCTTCATTTTACGGGTTATAATGATTAATTATTGTTTCGCTCCTTATCAGCCATTGTGGTCTTCATGGCCTTCTTAGCAGTAAATCTAAAAACTAAACGAAATCTTTGTAAACAAAACCAAAACAAAACGGTTTTTAAACACAGAACTCAATGCAAGATTTTGATTAAGAAAACAAATACATTATAGTTCAAACCTAATGGAAGCATTAAAGCGTTTAATTGTAAACAAATTGTTTCATACGTCCATACAACGGTAACTAAAACATTTTTATTTTTGCATTACTCAACAGAACACAGCTGATTGCGAGCACAATAACAGACGCTTTAGGGTCAACGAGTGCTGACTCAAAAAAGCACAACAAAATGCTTACACAGTTATAATTGTTTTAAAGCCCGGTGTCGTCCTGTCATCGAGAAAAACAGAAGCACGATGGGCGGCTGACCAACAGCAGGGAGAGGAAGAGGAGGGGACGTGCAAGCAGTAACCTTTTGTTCTGCAAGGAGGATAAATCCTAACACACCACACCTTGACATCCAATCTCACTCTTCTCAGCATGAATTTGAGAACTACTGATGTTCTTGTAAAATAAGTCCTGTTTCTAAAATCCTGACATCTCTGCGTCTTTACATTCTATAACATGGATGTGTCGGATTGTGTGTGAAGCACTTCAGGGAGTTTCTGCACTTTTGTACGTTAGCATTGTGCTGCTGTAATCCTCAATTGGGACATAGCCTTGAACTATATTGTGAAGTTTTTTTGCATTGTCAAAGCTCCATCACTTTCTCCACCCATGTGGCCCTCAGACTCTATACTCCATCTTTATATGACCTCTGAGAATCCCAGCAAACACCGATAACAAATAACTGAAGCCTGGTGCCGGAGACTGGTCTTGGGTGGACCCAGGTCAGCTATCTGTCACACACACACATACTGTACACTCACACACTGCACACACTCGACTTGAGTAGAGGCCCAGGATCCTTAAGGGCCCTTGCCGGTTAAGAATAGCTGACATCAGGGCTTTTCAGTTTTCATTTGTTTAACCTTAATGTAGCTAGAATGCCAAAATATCATGTTTATTGCTAGCTGTAATTCTTTGGTATATACAGTGATTAACAGTAATAGTACAGTAAGCTTTTACAGTAATGTTTAGCTTTACAATGTTTATAAACAGATAAACTGGAGTGGGCCACTTATCTGGTCATTTTCACAAGAGAAGCTTTAATGGATATACTTGACTTGTTTGTACGCATATATGGAGTCACTTGAGGTCATCCGAGGTCAACACTATGACTACATGCAAGAATATTAAAACATGAAATGAAACATGAAAAAATGTGTCACTGGGTTTGTGATCTATTACATCATCAGTTTCACCAGTCGTGAAAAAAATCATAATATATTAACTTTATGATTTTACATAAATTTTATTTGGTACATTTACAAAATGCTAAGGTTGTTAGCATTTTCTAGAAAGTACTTCCTTTCTAGAAAAAATATATGACATTAATACCAACTAAAAAAGAAAACAAAAAAACACACATTTACAGCCAGCAGTTGAATAATGTGATACACTGTAACAATGCAAATTTTAAAACTGTTTTTTTCCAGGTAAACGCATCACAATACAATCGTATGGCATGACCTAGAACTACTGCATTATGAGTGAACAGTCATGATATATTTTCTTCTTACCTCTGTCTGGTGGAACCAAAACATACTAGATGTTTATTGAGCGAGGCCCAATAGCCGGCCGGTGGTCTCCCAGCACCCACCTTTCACCTTCACTCCTCTGTTTTCAGCATCAAAGGGCAGTCATGGCTCCAGCTGGGTGGTCATCAGCCTGGTTTCCCCCTGCGTTCTCCCGCCATTCAGCCCGGTCCAGGCCCCGTCAGGGCTGAGCAGACCCATGGGATCCGTCCAACAGGACCGCTCATGGCCACTTCCTGGTCATTTAAGACCTGTGCTGCAGAATGGAGAGCCATTGTCCAGGCTGTTATCTGATGGCCCGAACCAAAACGCAGACAAAGCCAAGTGCCTGGAGACTCACCCCTTCCGCTCTGCTGAGGTTCTGGTGCTTTTTTAAGCCTGGAAATAGAAGTAAAATGAGGTGAATGAAATATTATCAATGGAAACATGAACAGAAGACATTTATATTAATGTAAATGGTTTATAATGATCTGGGTGAAAATTAAACTGATCACAATGGGGGATAAAGTGTGTGAACAGACACTGAAGTCAACCTTGAAATAATACATCAAATAATTTATTATCACATACATTTTTGAATCTTTTTTATTGTCTTCAAATTGTGTTACTTTGTGCTTATTTAAAACCACTTTTTAAAGTATCCATGCTTTTATGAAACTTTAGTAATATTAAAATGTAAAAAAATTGTGAAAATATAATAATATCAGTCAACTGTTGACATGAATTTAGTGCATCTCTGCTCAGTTTGGGTACTGTTAAGAATTTATTTATTCTTATTCATAACTAACAGCTGGCATTTATCAACAACTATCAGGAATGATATCCTTATATACAGTAAATCAGGAAAAACACATGGCTAACATTCATAACATATAACATTCATGCACTCACTGACCTCTTTAATCCCGTTTAGCGTGAGCGTCGACGCGTCCGGAATTGCGGTGCATTGTGGGATTTCTGGGCGTTAATAACCCTTGTGATTTATGGGAATGAACGATGGTCATTTAAAACAAATACTTTAATAGTATAAACAAATATATTTTGAATAACAGTTCGTTGGACAGACAAAACTACCATAATGTTATATAAAAACTATTTTAATCGCTGCTATAAACATTTTAATAGAAGCCACGTTTAGCAACTAAATTATTACTCTACGACTCTCTGTGCATTTAGTACGTATATAGACCCTTTTAACTTTTTACCTTTATATCTAGCTGATACTTAAAAGAGCTTTAGAAGCCTCAGTATTTTCTTTCAAGAAAATATTTTAATACAATTTAAAAAAGCGAGATATATTTTTCATTGATCGTACGCAACACTGTCCCCTGGTGGAGAAGTTAATGCAAGACATTATTATTTCAATGACTCCCCGTGTTTCTCTGCTATTCGGGTCGTTCCCGTTTGGGTCAACAAGTGCTCTTGTTTTCTTCAGCTAGACAAAAAATAACTGCGGTACAGAGCCGGTATTGTGTGGCTCTCATCGACTGACCCAAACTATCAGTGCAGGTGTGCAGAGGGGGATGGTATTGACAGACCGCTCACATTTCAGTCCTATTTAATCGCCTGCATGAAAGCCTTTGGGTTTTGGTTAAATGTAAGTGTAACATTAGTCTTGCAAAGTTTTGTTTCATAAATGCTGAGCAGAGCCAACTCTTGCATTTATTACTTAGAGAATAAGTCGGAGTATGTTGTCTGAGTCCCACTGGCGTCCCGGTTCGGCATTGACTCAGCACCGCTCTCTGCTGGGGAATAACTTGCAATACAATCCGTGGAAATGTGGGAAAAGAAACGTTTTCCCTGAGGAAAAATAGACTAACAAAAGCATTGCAAATAAGCTATTTTGTGTTATTCCTGGCATTCAGAATGAGTCATGTTTAATATATACTGTCTCTGTTGTCTTGTTGCCTATAAAACTGCACATGCTTGCATTTTAAAGATATTTTTACTGCAGTTTTAACAACAAAATTGCTGAATTTGTGATAATTAACAGATTCCCTATCGCAGTAAATACTTTATCTTCTGAATATTCCCAAATATTGATCATAAAAATGCTTTTCTATATTTACAAAATAAATCTTAGTGTAACACAAACAAACACAGATTTATCCCTCACAAACAAACTGACCTTTTTAATACCTACAGAAAAACAAATTTTTACATGAAAATCTTGGCCTTGTCGTCTTATTCACATAGATAACTTTCACATTCAAAGCAACATCGCAGACATTTAAAGAAAATGTGCGAAATGTAAAAACAGGTATAATAAGGTACACAGCCTAGACCAATCTGTCCATCTCTCCGAACTCTTCTCATTCCCTTCTTTTATTTTTGAAGATCAAGCAATGGCAAAAACTTGAATAATTCGGTGTCTTTGATCTACACACGCAAGTACTAGTTCATTTCCATTTTTAATTTTTTTCTTCCCCTCTGTAAAAGTGCCAGAATCAAGATTTACCTTGGTGTGCAAATGTGTTGGACTAGGTTAAAAGGAAATCTCATCGCTCTCTGTGTTGAAGTGCAGATGTTATGAAGTTAATTAAAAATTTAGCAATTTGTTTCTTCAGCACCAATTTAGGTTACATCAAATGGGAGAAAGGAGACAGAAAATAGTTTTTGAGAGAGATGCGTGAACCTGTCACACTGTGTGTTTGAATACAGAAAATAAAAGGAGTTATGATATTTAAAACAGTGCAGATAAAAACATTCAGTGAGTTGAGTGGAATATTTACACTTTTCTCTCATGTTTTGAGTTTTATTTTCTACACTGACCTTAATTTGTTACCTAAGTAAATGTATAGTTTAGTTTAAAAATCTGAGGTTTTTAAACTAGTTGAAAATATGTAAATAAAAAATAAAAAGAAAGGTTGACATATAAAAAGAAGAAAAAAGGATATTTTTAGCTTTATTCATTATGGTTAAGTTACTAAAATGATGACAAAAGGTTTTGCACAAAAGGTTCAATTGCTTTCATTGAAAAAACACTAGATGCTGTTTGGAATCTCAGTTCTTAGAAAACATGAATCATCAGATTTTGTACAAATTGCATGTCGTCATGAAATCAAAAAGGTGGACATAACAAATATTATGACATACTCAAATTCATCTTAATATTTCAATCCAACCTTTCATTGAAAATGCTTTATATGCAATTTACAATTTAAAAAGATTTCATAAGGAAAATGCTTAATAGAAACATTTTTACAAATACCCAACTAACCATTTTTAAAGTTTAAGTTAAAAAGTTAAAAGTTTTTAAGACTTAGTATTAAAGGTTTTGCTTAGTTTTTAACGGTTTTATTCAAACTTATTTAAACAAAAGACATTTTTTATGTTACATGTTTTTTATGTTACAAATATTACTTCAAATACCTTTAAGATAACCTCCAGAGGACGTTAGTCAATGTTCTGAGAATGTTCTCTGTCAGTCAGGTAGACTTTTGGGCCCACTGTATGCCACTGCAGTGACTTCAGAGAGATGTTTTTATAATGAGTGGCAGACACCCTGTTTTTCCGTCTCTGTCGAAACCTGTTGGCAACTAGTTTAAGCTGTCGATGCTCATTAGTAACAAGCTGACATATCCGGAGGACAACCGCACTGAGCTTATTTCACAACCCTTTAAACAGGTATTATAGTACAGTAACCCCCTGCTTCATAAATAATTATCTGTGTTTACAGAAATTGCATCAGATTGTTGACACAGGCATCGCATTTCCCTCCAATCGCACCTAAATATGACGCCGTGAGGAAAGAGTGTCAAGTCTCCGGGGGTCGGCACAGATTCGCTGATCATGGCCCTGACATGAGTGGGGTTTGATTCCTAGCACAGGTGTTGCAGTAGCGTTGGCACAGAATTCCCATGCCTGTGTACACAGCCCAGTGCTAACCACTGACTTCTGGCTCTTCCCTGTGGACCTGTACTTGCATTGAGGGATATTACAAGCGGCAGGCGCTCTCCTCTGATCTGCATGCGCTAGGCACTCTTACAGTCCTGAGTGAATAGCGCTTGACTTGTTCAATTTGTTTAAAAGCCTCATTCGGCGCTTTGAAGCCACGCATCTTAGCATAAATCATAACCTGTCTTCATGCTCACGAGTGCTTTGAAATGTAGCATCTGCTTTGGAGTCCCTGCTTTACAATTAGCTAGGCAACATCAATAGATTGACTAAATATCACGGTTCCTGATAATGAAGTGTTTGGGGTATACAGTACGGAGGAGAGCATGGCCTTATTTTCTGTTCAAACTTACCTGGGTTTAGTGGACAGTTCTTTACTCACACACACACACACACACACACATGCACACACACACGCACACACACACGGTACAGTGTGTTACTGAAAACAGATGCAACAATTAAAATGGGTTACCTGCAGGATAACCTACTTACAGTCTATTATGGTTGTGGGGCACAGAGCTTGTGTTGTTTACTCTTTCATCACTCCATTCCTGTTTTCTGTTTGTTCATTTGTTTTGCAAACTACAGCCGTCTGTTCTGTTGTGGGGGAAAGGAAGAAAAGATCTTAGAAGACAAGAAAGAAAACCAGGACTGACATGACGGCGTGTCGCCGACAGGTGAAGCAGGTAATTCGGCAGAAACGGTGAGAGAGATCTGTACAAACTGAGACGACCTGAAATGTGTCACAGAAACCATGATGCAGTGATGAAGATTATTCATCATGAATGTCCATTTAAAACGACAGATGTTGCAAGTAGATGTTGCAAGTGAACCACAATCTTGGAAAACTTGGAAATGTCAGGAATTTTGGGGATTTTGGTTTGGACAACCAAAAAAAGTCCCAACAAAGTCCTATAGTGAGTTTATGTTTTTGAATATAGTGTTATGAAAATACACAAATGAATACATACAGTACAAACATTTATGTAACATATTTTATACATAAATATTTTATACATATTTATATTATATACATAAATATAAATATATTATTATATGTTTTTATAGTATGTATATATATATATATATATATATAAATTTAGATGTATTTTATGATTTCATAAAATCCTACCTCAGTTACCATGAATGACAAAAATATGCAATTTCATTGGCCCAAAATTCCCAGATGTGGGAACCTAGTAGACAGAGCCATCTTTGGGATGGGGCGACATGCATGAACATTGTTCCAGGTGATGTAACTACAGGTGGTCCCACTAAGGTCCTTTACAGTATAGCCAACTCAATGGATTCACCTTCAGTAAAGGTTCTGCAGAAATCTGCAACAGAAATGAACATGTCATTGAGTCATTAGAGTGGGTTTGGTTGTATCATCATCTGCACGTTCAGTGAAGCCTCACATCAAAGCACAATTCATCCACTGTTCTTCCCCATCATCTTTAACTTCAATCTGCAACATTAGAAATTCTTTATTTGAAAAGCAAGAAAAGAGAAAAACGTAAAAAACTCCAGTTAAGTTTCTCAGTATTTGATCAGCGCTCATAAATTAAAGTATGGAAGTGCAAATTACAGCCTGAGCTTCAGATAAAAGTGTCTCCCTGTCAGAAGGTGACATCTTCAAAGCGCTCTGGTTAGGCAGCGCACAACAGCATACTGCCGATGCTGGCGTGGCTCTCTGCCGGATGACATCTCTGCGTGCATTACGGGGGGCTGTGCTAACCGAGGGGGCCAAACAGCTGCTGATGGAGGTGTGGAGGCACAAATAACTCTACATCTGTGAGTGAAGAACTGCTGCTCATGTCAGGGACGCTCATCACTTATGCATCGGGCGAGCAGGACGCATATGGCCCGGGATATATAGGGCAGAGGAGGGGCAATGTGGGTGTTTTTGGGGTCTGTGCTGGATAACATAAGTTCAACTATGTCAAAGACGAAACACATTGTGCTCATTTATCTCTGACGATTCTAGAAGATTTCTACTGATTCATTCTACACCTGAAAGACATGCAAAAATGTTTTCCATAAAGTAACATGTTTTTGAATGTTTTTCGGTGTTGTATTTACATTATAAAAACGTTATTCAAACTATGGGTTGGTAAATTAGGCAGCTTTGCACAAGCAGGGATCTCTACAGAGTTATCAAAGTGAAGTACAGTAATCATACATGCAATCACAACTCAGCCATCAAAGCTTGACAAAACACACGTCTCGCTGTAATTCTGAGGAAATTGGCAGGGGTCCATGTGCCACACAATACCCACATTAACTCAACAATGTCAGATGCTCCGACTGTTTATTTTCCTCTGTTTTCAGTGTGTGTTTGTGTGTATTTGATTAATAATCAGTCTGTTCTTTCCTTTTGTTTCAGACTGGCTTTTTTATTATTAATATTATGTTGCCAAAGTCTGACAGCCATTGTGGGGAATCATTGTTTAGTCTTTAAGGGTTTAAAGAACATGATCTATAAATAAACAATGTCACCTTGCAGTTTAAATTAGTAATTATACATTTTAAACTTTTGATTCAGTGGAAAAGTGAGATTTACTGTAGGTGTGCAACATGTGCATCTTATGCTGTTTGTGGCAACAAACTTTTTCTGTGTGCTTGCATAACCTGTAAAATTTAATATATTTTAAGGTACCAGGCCAAAACAATATTGTACAGTGGGGTTCACAGAAAATAAGATTTAAAAATGTCATCTAAACAGTAAACAAAACTGAGCACCAAAAAAACCCAAATCATTCTGTATGGATCAGCGATTTAGCTGATTGTCATGTTGTTAATAATACATAGCAAATATTTTTGAAAATATTTTTTTTTCAATTTGACCATAATTCAATCATTTGTATACTCACAACATTTATTTTACATTTATATATTTATTATATATTTTCCCATCCGACAAAAAAAGAACAGGCATTTTAGTGGCCTCAAACCTCTGGACCCCACAGCATATAGTTTTGTTGCATGTTTTTCATCTACTTGCAAAAATCTAATGAACTTTAATCATGAAACAAACTTCATCACTTCAAACTATCAAATAGTTTTTCTTCTTTCCGGTGTAACCAAGTCCTTGAGGTTTAATGTCTGGTCTTCAAAAAGGATGTCTTTTCAATATGGGTGAGTTCAAAGTGGTGAAGTAGTCTTCAAAGCTCGAACCCTGAGCAAATTTCTTTCAGATGGCAACTTTCAGAGCTTGTCACATGACATTTTAGGTCAAAGACCCGAATTGCTCCAGTTTACCATCCATTGTTGTTGTGGCATTAAGCAGCGTGTATTTAAATAAGAGACAGGGCAGATCGACGTTACGAAAGAGAGTTTCTCATTGCTGTAAAATTCTTACTCTGGTTTTCTGCGTCGTTCCAGTACGCCTTTCGTTTCACTCTTTTCGTCTCTGGCAGTGCAGGCGCATGTCAAGCGATTGTTGAATTGAAATATTGATGTAGAATATCAAAGCATGGGGTATAGCTCCTGTGTTTCCTGAACTAACCGAAAACCGCTTTGATCACAGACTCCTGTGATCTGACTTCTGAAGTTGTTAAGAGTACTGGAAAACAAAATGCAAACAAACTTCAAGTGCCCCTAGTAATGATAAAAGTTTTCTCAGACAAGTAGATTTTTGCGCTTTTTGGTTGCGATGCAAGAATGATGGGCCTCCATCTTGCATAAATGCAAATGGACAATTATTAAAAAATAAACACTTAAAAATGTTATTTAATTATTACGTTTTCTGTATTTATTGTCTCCTGCTGCTTTACAAAACATTTTCTGCTCAGATTAAAAGAAAATTACACATTTGGTTTTTTTTTTCAAAAGCAGCATCTTTTCAATCTCATATATATATTTTTTTACAAAAGTAATCAATATAAACATTTTATTAACCCCTGATCAGATGTATCTGTGTTGGAATAAAATATACATTATATGAGTCTTAACTAAGATGTTAAACATATGTCAAGCACCTGCAAATATTTCAACGCTGTTTAGTAAAATAGGCTCAAAGTTTTGCATTATAATGTCTTATACTAGTCAACATTCATTGAGACTATCATGGTAATTATAAATAGCACCTTTCCTGACGGCATTGATTAGTGGTTTACAGTGAAAATCGCAGGGGGGCCGCAGGTTTTTACACGAGTTCTGTCTCATCCATTAAACCACATTTGTCAAGTTTGGGGGTTTAATGGTCATTTAGTCCATGTGGGGCTGTAAACTGTCTTTTGGAGAGGGACAACAGCACCAAAGCTTGTGTCTCGCTGTTTGGAGTGCAGATGGTCAAGACAGCTGGACAATTTAGTGATCTGAGACTCTTAAACTGCCCTCCAGACATGCTAAAAACAGCTTGACAACATGCCTGCCATTGTTTAACGTTTTATGAGCACATTGATCTTTGAATGAATGGATTCTGCACCGGTGATGGAGAGAGAGAGCAACTTTCTAGTGTTCACTGTAAGTCAAGAATAAAGTTAGTGTCTTTCTTTCCAACCTCTGGAATATAAACATCATTAATTATAATTATTGATGTTTATCAATCAATAAACATCAATAATTATAATTACTAAACCCAATGACTGTATAAAAGTGACTTTTRAAATTCATCTGTGTACAAAACCACCTGTTTATTTTTACATATCACTTTCTACGATGCATCCAACAACCTTTAAAGCTGTTTTAACCCCATTCAAACCATTAAGACATTGAGGGGTTGCAGTAAATGCACTATAGATGCAGGAAAAGATGAATCCTCTACGATAAAGGCAGTTCCCCTGATCGCCTGCCATCAGCTACAGCTGCCTAATGAATCCTGGGATCTGCGCGTGCTTTGGAAATGAGTTTTCCCTTGAAAACAGCGCAAGCCGTATCCAGGTCTATTTAAATGAGGTAACATGGGGAAGGTAAGCGCAACCGCTGGAGCATTGTTTGCGCAGTTCAAAGTAAGAAGAGCATGCTTTGCACTTCAAAGACACTCATCTGGGAGGCAGTGAGAGGAGGGTGGGAGGCTGGGAAGGGGGATGTAGGGGACAGGAAATAAGAACCTGGGTAATTAACAACTTCTGCGAGGTAATAAAGCACAAAAGCAGACAGCGATGCCTCCCCTACGTTAAGCGACCAAATACTTGCGTTATTCTTGCGTCCGTTTCTCGGCTGTTGTTTTGTTTTATTAGTATTACGCACCGTAATGGCCCCCAAACTGTGGAGATGTACCGCTTATTACGTTGTGTTTGCAGTTCAGCGTGATGTGAGTTTTACACACAGGACTGTAATGTTGCACCACAGTCATTTTGGGGGGAGCGTGTTTATTTGGGATGAAAAGGTGGATGCATTTTGTTTTAATGAACAGGCGATCAGCAGTCGCTCCAATGACAGTGACTGGGTGACATAAAACACATTAATTTAGTTGTTGTGACAGAGACCTTTAATATTGCACCTCAAGATGATATTGTGAATTTATTTAACAACTTCATAATGATTTTAAGGTCTGGAGTGCTTTTGTTTATATACTGAGTGTTGAATTTGTGGCACAAAATAAGTTTAAATGACATTGTTTGAACTTATTTTAATGTGACTTTTCTTTAACTTATCCAGGCAGGGAGATTTTATGTCAGATTTTGATAATGCAATATGCAGCTGCAGTTTTACAATTCTATTTAAATGAAAATCATGCTTTTGTTTTAATTTTTGAGAGGAAACTATTCAATTGTAGTATATTGAAGAAGATCTTTTCTGTTATGTATTGTAATTTCTGAATTACGTTTAGTCCATCAGATCAACTTGATTTGCCCTCAGAAATGTAAATGCAAATTTGTGCTACATATTCACCTGTATGTGATGCCACATATTTTTATTTATTTATATTTGCATTGTAAGTGCCTATGAAGCAATACGTTTCAAACACTTGATTTCTGCAGACACACATTTCACATTTACTGCAGATTTATGAGAGAGAATTTAATTCACCAGCCAGGCATTTAATTCGATTTTCACAACTTGTAAATTAAATTTACAAGAAACTGTATTAAACTTTCCTTTTATCCACAAATGCTGTGCAACGAGGTTCGTACAGGTTAAAGACATTGGAGAATTGCATCTCACAAAAAACAAAAAGTAAAAAACTTAAAAAGGCGAAAAAGCAACACGAGCCTATTGAAGTTTTTTTTTGAAGGGGAAATACGAAGCTAAAGTTGAGCTTGTTTCTTCCGTGTCATTTCATTTCTATCACTGTGGTATATTTCAGCGGAGACTGAAGCGATGCATCTGCTGGGACAAAGATCAATTGTTATGCGACAAGAGGTGAGACAGCAACAAAGCGAAGCGGATTTTCTATGTATTAAGATGTTAAATGGCTTTCCGACTTCAATGTAAATTCACTAAAAGACTCAAAGTGTTAGATGAACTTTAGATGCCTTCGCATTTAATCCCCTTAAATGTGATGACGCCCTTAACTTGAACCCAAAGTGTGAAAATGTCCCGCAGGGCTCTTATTCATAATATCACTTACGAGTGCGAACTACTAAGTTTTGTTAGAGTTTAATTTAATATCTTTTGTTGAATCTTAACACTTATGGCTCATGTTTCAATACGAATCGCATCGTCTTTTTCTCAAACGCTATTAATATATAATATATAATAATTATAATTACTTTTATTAACTTTTCTAACATTGTTAAAGTTAATATGAACACATTCAACGACTGATTTACAAACTAGGCAAACAAAGGCCAGATTAACAGTTAATGATGATAAAACCGAAATACGGTCAAACTAAGTAAAAACTAATATGTTTAAGATAATCTTTAAAGGTTTTACGGTTTACATCCCTAATAACTTTCATTAGTAACATTAACAAACGTTATTTCATTATGTTTTGTCAAACCGAGCTTTAGCTATTATAATGTTACCTTTTGGATGACGTACTATAAACTATAATAGTTACAAGCAATGAAGATATTGTAATATTTGACAAATCATGAACGGGTCATTAAGTTTGCAAATATCAGGAACATGTTAACAAACTTTCTCGTATTAGACTTTTCTAATAAACAACCGAGAGGAAACTGCCTCTCACAGGCTGACGTTTGGTTAAACCAAATTACAATAAAATGAAGGTTATAACACACACCCCTTTTGCTAATCTTACAAAGATTGCCTCCCCCCTCCCCAATATTCCCCCTCCGCATTTTTCCTCCATTCACTGGCCCTCCTGATACATACTTAAGAGTCCCCGCCGAGCGGCTCTTTTCCCTATAAAGACAAGATGCAATCTGACCGCCTTTGAAGAGATCCTCAGGACTTACTCCGATAGGCCCATCAGACGCACTTCAAAGGAGGAGGAGTCCTCCAGGAGGAGTCCTGACTTGAAAGCCGCTGGTTTTGAAACAGGGACGCAGAAAACCAAGGAAGCAGGAGCGCAGAGTTGCCATCGCGTCTGCGGCTGATAGGACAGTAAAGGACCGTAGATTCGGTGCGAGAACATAATCGAGGGATTAGTTGGATTAGTTAGCGATGATTTTTTAACCGATAACCTGTTTTTTTAAGCGAGCTATCCGAGCACGGATCATTGCGCGCCTCTTGGTCTCCGTACCCATTTGCGCCGTCTCACTTTGGCACGGTTACGCACGGCACGCTCGCGTTACGCGGGAGTGGATTTCTTGAACCGCCGCTGTACAGATGGCTGCGTTAACCTTATCCAGAGCGGACAATTTCCTGCACAATTTCTTACAGGTACAAAACTTCAAATCGCTTTTCCTTTCTCATGATGACGTTTATTTCTTATGGCTCTTACGATTTGCTTTGGCGCGCGTTCAACCATATTATATATATCAACTTAAGAGAATTACACTTTTCAGGTCTCACTGAAGGTTTATTTTGAGTGCTATTCTACTCTGTTGTTTGAATAATTTAAAAATAGTGAAAGTTACTGAATTATGTAAACAAATCTATCTATCTATCTATCTATCTATCTATCTATCTATCTATCTATCTATCCTATCAATCATCTAGCTAATGTATATATAATATTAATATATAACAAATTGTGGTTCTTATAATAATGATTGTTTATTATTTTCTCTAGGATCGTACTCCCAGCTCTTCTCCAGAGACTGGTCCTAATGCCCTTTCCTTTCTGGCCACCACGTGCAGCCAAGCCTGGCAGGAGGGCTCACAGCTTCCATATGAGGGGCCGGTGGGACCCACATCCAGCATGTTTCAGCTCTGGAGCAACGATGTGGCCCCTAACTCCAGCCTGAATGCTCACCAGATGACATTCACGGTGCCCAAAGTGCAGTTCCCTGGGCACATGCAGCCCAGCCTGGGCTCCCACGCTCACCATCATCATCACCACCACCACCATCACCACCACGAGTTACCTCTCACTCCTCCAGCAGAGCCTCCAGCCGCCTACTCCTTCGATCTGTCTCCAGTAAAGATGCTCTCCTCCCAGGCACAGGGGAACCCATCCTATTATACACAGCATAACGCCGTGAGCCAGAACTTTCCCACGTTCCTCCAGAACTCCTCAACCAGACCTCACCTGCCTGGAGGACACGTTGAAGATGGCCAGCAGTGGTGGAGCCTCCCTCAAGGTAACAGCTCAGCCTCCAGCCATCCTTTCGCTCTGGGTAGGCAGTTGGTTTTGGGCCACCAGCCCCAGATTGCAGCCCTGCTGCAGGGCACATCCAAGGGTCTGCTGAGCTCGACGCGTCGCTGCCGCAGGTGCAAGTGCCCAAACTGCCAATCCACAGGAAATGGCAGCGCTGCCCTAGAGTTTGGCAAAAAAAGACTGCACATTTGCCACATACCAGATTGTGGCAAGGTCTACAAAAAGACCTCGCACCTGAAGGCGCACCTGCGCTGGCACGCTGGTGAGAGACCCTTCATCTGCAACTGGCTCTTCTGTGGAAAAAGCTTCACGCGCTCGGACGAGCTGCAGCGGCACCTCCGCACACACACCGGGGAGAAACGCTTCGGCTGTCAGCAGTGTGGAAAAAGGTTTATGCGGAGCGACCATCTCTCCAAGCATGTGAAGACCCACCAGAGCAGGAAGAGCCGGTCTAGTCAGTCTCCTCACAGCGGAACCGACGCGCTCCTAAGCAACATTAAGAGAGAATAAAAAAAACATAGAAAGAACTCATTGTAGAGTCTTTGGACTATCAGGGAGGAAACCAGATGTGTGTTATTGCATAAAGACATAAACAATATGTGTCCACATTTTTCTTACAATAAAGTGATTGAACAGATATTTGAAAAAGCAATAGGGACACGTCCTGTTTCTGCTACCTTTTGTGAAAACACTGAAGTGTTTGGGCACCAGGCTGTACTGAAGAAAACATGCTGCTTAAATGAGACTTAAAGCCACAATCAAGATTCAGTTTTGTTTGTTATATACGAATGATAAAAGCAATGTAATTTCATAGCTATTATTTCTCATGACCAAACTTTCCCCTTGCACACTTATTTAAATATAATTCAGATAATACTGAAGTTGCAGGAAATTCTCTAAACAGCACAATCAAAGTATTTATGTTCTTTGGTGAAATTTTGTTTGTTTACATTATGCGGTTGCTTTGATTTAAAACGTTGCTTTATCGTTTAGGGAAATTGTTGCCTTATAATGAATTCATTCTGGCTACAATTAGCTGACACTTTATTTCCTAGCCGGTCACCTGGAGACGTGTATGATTCTGAATGAACTCTGCTACAGTCCTGTTTCTCTTTAAATCCAAAACTCAGATGAATAATAGCTATAGTTTTCGAAAGTGAAATCTAATGTACATAATGTTTATATGGTGCACAGTTCTATGTTTAAAATAGCATGTGTAAAATGAATAAACATGAATAACTGTGCTAATCTAAATCTTGTGCTTTGTGTCTTTTCATTCCATCACAGCAGACTTTATCGTAACAGCTTGTCAAGCACATTTGTCCCATTTTATTAATTTGTCTCCCAGCTTAAGGATAACATGCGTTATATATACATATAAAACATTCTACTGTTACTGCAGGAATGTGCCTAAAAATGTTAAAAGAACTTCTAAAGAACCTTAGCCAACGTTCCCTGTTAGCTATGGTTCAGCAAATGGCTAACATTACAGTAAAAATGTGTGCTGGAACTCACCGATTCGCATGTATTCATATGCTAATGTAATAGTATTCAGAATGCTAATTTGGGGCGTCCATTGTTTCTCAGGTGTCGAGGAAGCACTTTAACAGGACAAATGACTGGAAAGCCCTCAGACATTTTACAGTTGTCAGTAAACAGTGAAAGCATTCACGGGAACAGTGGCTTGACCTTCTGACACCAAGTTCACAGTCATGTTGTCTTGTAATGGCCAGTGTAAATAGCAGTTAACAGTCGCTGAGGACAGAACTCAACTGGGGCTCACAGACAATGGACCCCCAGCTGTTTATATCCCACCGGTGGTGACAGAAACGGCTTTGATTTGGCACCCTTGTGACAGTGCACACTAAGAACCCCTCTTCCCCATTTGTGTGTGCAAATGAACCCTTTACTACTCAAGAATGTGACACAAATCTGAGACAAATTAACCAGATGTCTGCATGTGGTCGCTGTTACTGGTCAACAGTGGATCCAATAGTGAGCTTTGCTAGTTATAAAGGCAAGATCTGAATAAAGACTTTTAATCTATAAGTGTAATTTATATAATTAGGCAGCAATATAATACAGCATTGGGCATTAATTGGTATATGTATATATAGATGCATGTCTATGAAGGTTTATTTATCAGAAAGATTATGCACAACACATCTAAATAAAGAAGAGAAATAAAGAAGAGAAAATAATTTGTGTTCAAAAAACACCCTCGTGTTCCAAAAGAACACCCTTTAATTTGATATAATACAATGACAGGTTTAGTCACAGACATAATTCTCTCATTTCCTTCATTTTCTAGAGGTGATCTTCAAAATAAATCGCATGCAACATCGTAAGATCTGAACCCACGTTCGTGGGAAGGCAGTTTACAGGAAAGCTCTCCGTTTATATAGGGTAAGTCAAATCGTCAATTTCGCTGATTTCAAAGTTTGAATATGACTTCAAGGCAAGAAAAGGTTGTTACAATCATCTCAAGGATATTTATGCAAATGCATTTTAAACATGCCGGCAGAAAAGCGTCTGAGCTTTGGTGCGCAGTTCTGAATATAAAGTTTAATAAAACCGAGTTGTTGTATAGGCAGCGCTAAAGGCCTCTGGCGCCCTCTGTTGGAGAGAATGTGCAATAAGCGAAACTGAGTGAAAGTGCTTTTCGATCAGGATTTAACATCATCCACAGCCCATACCGTCCCTTCTTTGGTGAAGTGTCTAAATTGTTTGGACAAACGGTATGCTTTCATTTAAAATGTGATTTATCTTTCAAAGTAACCCAGTTTGTCATGGACAACCATCCAAACAAACATGCTTAAAAAGAGAAAAACGACAACAAAATAATAAACTGTTTTTTTTCTCCGTTCTCATATGAGAATATTTTTCCACTACATCAAGCAATCTTATTGTGTAAAACAACAACAAATGTGTTTTATGCTGAATTACATTTTAGGCGTAATATCTCAATTTCATTAATGTAAAGGGTGGTGGCACCTGCTTTTGGCACAAAATGATGTAAAATTTCACCATTGGCCTTGTTTTGCTTCTCTGAAAACAGTCATCTGTATTCAGAAACCACTTCCTAGCAAGAGCACTCGCACAGTAAACCCAAGTGCATTGTGGGTAGGGGCAGCAGAAGCCAAAATAAGTAATTAAACCACAGATAAAATACTAAAACGTCTTTTTCTGCTACAACAACTGCCTTCAGGTGACCTCAGTCCTTCATCTTGACAAGGCAGATGCTTATTGTGTCACACCTGTTGAATTGAACAGATTCTCATATGTCCACCAGTAGATGCTGTAAGGTTTCTCGCTCTCCACCACAATGAAGCTGATTGGTCATGGAGAATTCAGACACAGCATTGGCTTCCTCCTTAATTCAATCATCCAATCAGGGAACAAACAGCCAAACCTTTGTATCCACAGATCATTCCTCTACATACGGTATATACAAATTAGCTGCATTTAGAGTCCCTTTACCCTTTGGCTCCTTTGTAAGAGTTTTTCGCAGCATGTGAAAGCATCAGAAACAGACAGGATATAGAAAGAAAGCGTCTGTAGAGAGGCACCAACAGTGCGAAACCCTTAAAATCCAGCGAGGGCCACTAAAGACCCTCTTAATGTTCATATACAGTATGTTCTCCAAACTTCAAAACACATCGCAAATTCTCACATGCACACTTGCTCAAATACATACTCAGACCCTCAAACAAAGTTTTAGTCTGGTTTCTGATCCAGTGGCCTCCCAATATAGGAATGGTTGAACAAAAATGACCATTAAAAATACAACAAAAATGAAACAATGCAAAAAAAGGAATTACAAAGTCACTAGGTAATTCATGTCACAGGTTTAGGAAGAATACCACAAGATTAAAGACACAAATAAAGTCCACTTGCAATGTAGTCCGAACTGCGGCATGCGCTGGTGCACACTACAGATTCAGATTCACTTCAGATTCGCTTTCATTTACACTGAGGTTCACAGGTCGTCCTCGTCAAGCTGAGCCAAGTTACTAGAACACTGAAGGTTGGAGGAGGGATTCGGAACCGCCATGCGTCCATCTCTTGGTGAAGCTCTCCGACCTTCTCCTGAGCTCTGAGGAACAGAAAGAACATGAATGTGAATGTGTGTGAATGTAAAAAAGTCTATTTCCGATACTGAGCTGACAGGGAACGTTCTCAGAACGTTAGTGTTTTAATTCTCACTTGTTCTCCAGGGATAATGAAATGTCACAAGGAACTACTTTTCTAAAATGACCGTAGAGTCTTAATTACTGAAGCAGCCCAGGAGATAAGGTGCGAAATATATGTTACTGGGATTATAGCCTGACGGAAACAGGTTGTCAAGGGAAAACCATCACCGTCTCTTTATGTGATATTGCTCTGTTCTAGCGTCACACTTGCACAAACATATTGCAAAACAAACTAAACAACATCATTATAATTTCCTAATGCATATTTCTGTCTTGTTTTGCAGTAAAACAGGTGAAAAAAAGTCTAAGATAATAACACTTGTTTTTAGAGACTATATCTCAAGCTTTCTTTCCTTATAAACATCTACAAACCTCAGTAAAATCACTAGATTAATGCTAGTGTTTGCCAATAGAGTAGAAAATACAAACTTACTTTAACATATATTCTCTGAAATCAAGCATTATATTTAATGCAACTCTACATAATCCCTAAAGATTCCTACATTTATCTTGTTGAAATGAACATTAAATTATTTTGATTGGAAAACAGGGTTTAAGAAAATGATGTTTTGAAGAGCTGGTTCTGAGCTGTGGGAGATTTCAGAACCCTGACTGCTTTTCACACTTATTAAAAACCTCAAAGATCTTGTTTATCCTCAGTGTCCCTTGATATTATCTGTCCTTCTTCCGTTTCTCACCTTCAATATCAGAAAATAAATAACAATCAGTCCTTTATTTCTCCAAAGCTAGACAATAAACGCTTGTGTTGAAAGACCTCAATTACAAAAAGACCCCCAGAAAACAACTATATTTCATTTTAGTGGTTAAGCAAAATAGCCAATAAAACTATATTTCTATGAACCTGTTTATACACATAAACAAAAATATTCTAAATATAATCAAATTTGTTTTTAGTAGCATTTACAAAATGCTTTAAAATAATAACGTTGACAAACAGCCTTTTGTTAAACGTGTACTAACTGCAGTAGCAATTTTATTTTTCGGATGTTGTTAGCTACTGTTAAAACCTTCTTAAAACTGTCCTACAGCAATCTAGTAACTGGATTAATTTCACTGTGGAAATGTCAATATTTTAAAAGCAAATAAAGAAAGAGTGCTTCACTAACCAAAGTCAAAACAGCCCTCAGATCAGCACCATTATTGTCTGAGGGCCAGCGAGAACAATCAGGCTTTTGATAGAAATCTGTTACTTCCCTGTGTCAACCTGTCTCTTTCCTGTTTGTGAAGTGCCATTACTCACCGGGCCTGAGTAAAGAAGATAAACAGCTATTTCACACACAACTATTGTTGAGCTGTCAACACAGCTCAGTCAAGACTAAACTGTACAGCGAACAGACTGGCGTTTTCTTAAAGGGCCACTGTATCAGAACACAGAAAACCTTAGTGACAGAGCAAAAGCATTTACAGTCACACAGAAGATACTGGAAGAATCAGGGACAGTGTGTTAGAATCAGTCAGGGTTTGATAAGTACCACCCCAGCTAATACATTTAGCAAAGAGGGGTTCTGTAATGTTTTTTTTT
>JBAJNP010002170.1:0-33023 GCA_036877545.1 Yasuhikotakia modesta
TTGTTCTCTTTGTTGTTTTTGTCTTAGGCACACTTACGGTGTAAAAACAAACAAGAAAAGATTTTACTGCTACTGTGTATGACAAAACATTATCTGAACTTGAATTTTTATTCACACTTCTCAATTGGCTTAATTAATACTGTTTTGTTCATCTGTTAATACTAAAAGTCCTTTAAACCAGTGTTTGTGTGAGACAGAGATATAAACAAAAGTTCCTTTTCTACCTTTTCTTTTTTTGGACAAATTAGATATGTTTGTAGGTAGTCCTGCAGCTATTATCTTAAATATGTGTAAAATCTATATATAACCTATGTTTTTATTTTTTTTTTACTTGAGTGGCATCCATTAAAACTCAGGGCCATGATGCTAGAATGTTCCGAGCTACAGTAAGTGCCTTTAAATGTGATTGCTAAGGTCGTCTGAGTGGTTGCCGGGCAGTTATTCTCCAGCCCAATATCAAAATCCCCAACAGCATGTCTCTATGTTATTATAGAATCACAGTTGATACGTTGTGTATGCAGTGAATATATTTGCGTATTTGTGAGGCACAGATGCATGAAGTTGTCCTGTCTGTGATAGGGAGACATTCAAACAGTCCATAAACTAAACACATCTGCCAACTTCCTTTTTTGGCCTCAGGATATCAAAGCCCTACAGAGCAAGTGATGTATAAAAAATCAGTTTGGAGATATTTTCCACCTTGGTCTTCTCTTCACAACGTCAGGAGAGAATCTGAGTAACCTTGAAGATGAGAAAATATTTTATTCAGTGGATTTAGCGTCCATTTAATACACCATGTACAGCCGTCTTGCTATAGCTATGTGTGTGTGTGTGCGTGCATTTATGCATGACTATATGTGTGTTTATGTCAAAAATAGACGGTGAGGGACGAGAATAATGTTTATAATTGCAAAGGCCTTTGTGTTTATATGTGTGTATATGTGAGTGTGTGTTTAACATGGAGAACTGGTGTAGTGTGAATTGCAGTAATTGCCTTGTTTGTTTTGTTTTGGCTGGTTCTCTGAGCTGGTAAGCCATCGCCTCACTGCGTCTGATTGTTTGTCATTTGCCATTTCAAGTGGAACTAACAAGCGTACAAACCGAATGGGATTGAGAAATTGTGTGTGCGCGCGTTTGTAATACTCTGAAGAAAATATATTGTCTCTTGTTTTTTCTTCTCTCTCATCAAGCAAAATATTCCTTCCACCTACGGACATTTTAATTTGTTCCAACGTCCACATCTCTGTCATGCGCGCACAGAGCGGATCATTATGTGCCGGGCAGAAAGTGTGTGTGCGCGTTTGCTTGTGTGACACCTGAGTCACTGGAAGTACATTATCGCTAATGTCCACTTCTGTGAAGTGACCTCATGGATGACCGCTTGGTTGCACCAGCAGTGAGATAAGAGTGTGATAGTGAAGTGCCACAGGAAAAGGTCACAGTCATCGTAAAGCAATGATGAGGTGAGCGAGCGATGAGCGGAGGGGAGAAATTCAGAGTGAGAGAGGAACTGTCTGAAAGACTAATGGAAAAGTCTTTTGTGTACAAGGAAGGAATCAAATGACTAACACAGAATGGTGTGGAAATGTGGGAGTAACAAAAGTCATGTGTTTGCTTGGGATTTGTATTATCATTTCTTATATTTAAGAATTGTTTATATTTAGGAATATAAATGAACTTTTATACCCTACATATTAAAGTCTGACAGATGCACAACAATTTGTGCTACAAAATTTTGATTGGGTAAAAACAACTCCCAGTTATTGAGATTAATGGGTTTTCAACAGGGGCCAGCAAGCTTCCACCATAGCAACTACATAGCAACATGCGCTAAACCTTCCTGAATACCTTAGCAACCACATCACAACTACACACAACACCCTATAATCATGGCAGTGAGTTTTGGGCAGGCATTGCTCAACTCACATCCTGTCTCAGCAAAAATCTACAGACATCTGTTTTTTGAAAAAGGTGATAAAATAGCATCTTACATTTGAAAAGCATGGAAAGGGTTGCCAGATTGGCTGAAAACGAGACTGTGCCCAGAAAAAGTAAAATGTGGCTGTCCAGCCCCTAAAAAGCCCAACCAGATGGAAGCACTCAATGTAACGACTCCACAACTGTGACATCATCAGGCCAACGGCTCTGTATGACATTTACTCTGATTAGTTAAATGCCTTTGATTGTCTGTCCAGCAAACCACCAGCACACACACATACATGCAGATGACCAGGCTGTTGCAGTAATCAGCAGAATGTGGATCTACATAAGCTCCATGATTATTGCCTCTGCTGTTGGACCAAGTCAGACCACTTGGACAAATCAAATTCTCATTAAAGTTTCAATTGCAAATCTGAAATTGGACCAGGCGTACAGCTTTGTCATCTCTGTGTTGCCCTGCCAGGAAAACTTCAGAATCTAAAGTTCTAATAGTCTTCTGTTCACACTATCCACTGTTTGGATGACTCTCCATTCTTTTGGGATTTCTCAATATGGAGTTTTGCAAACAAACTGAAACGAAATACCCTGTGAACACTCATGACGAAATCTGTTCAGTTTCAATCGTCCTGTTGCACTATGCTTTTAGTGTGTTTTATGTGGGTATATCTGAATTAAGTTTATTGAGTTTGTCATTTTAGCCATATACAAGTACATAAAAACATTTCTCTAGGACCAAGGTGCTACAGTACAACACAGAAAGCACAAAACACTATACATAAAGTGTACATATATATTGTTTACAATAACATTTTTTTTATTCCTTGGTTTTATCGATATTTTACGCACAAGCACAGCAATAATTGAAGAACTACAGAACAGTCATTTGTGAAACTTCAAAATGTTCTTCTGTGGCATGACGCTGAAAAGCTGCCCTTGCTTCTATATAACTGGAACCCTTATTATTATGAACGTTGGTCAGGCTGGTCAGGGATTTTGCATGGATGCGCCTGAGAATATCCGAGCCAATCACAGGCAAGCAGATGCATGTAAAATTGGCCGCTGAGTTTGAGGACTGGGTTGAGCACATAGTGCTGTGGGACAGCTCGGAATCACGCGTCTGCGGCTTGAGCGCTCACGTATGATAAACTTAACGCGCTTTAATGCGCACATCCAATGTGCGTATTTCTTTACGCGTCTACCATACTGGTAGATGTCTGAATTGAGGATTATTATTTAAGAAAGACAGATCGTGAGTATATAGGACGTCTAACGCTTGTTCATTTCACACTTTGTAACTGTATTGCTGTTTGTTTTATCAATCAATGCTTAGCGGACACGTTTTACGCAATAGAAAACGTCTTACATTGTACAAGTTTTTAGTTGGAATCTGATTTTCGGACAAATTTGGGAAATTCCTCTCTGCGAGACTCTGTCGGACGGTGGTCCTCGTGTATGGATGTAGTGGGCGGCGAAGTGTCGGACTGAGGGGTCGATACGGACCGATCCGGGGGTTCCAAACGCGCGTCCCCGAGATATACAGCAGCATCACCGTCCAGCCAAGCGCCTCCAGCAGCGGGCGAGATGATTCTTCTGGGACTACTTCTAAATCTGTTCTTCATTAAGGGTAAGGCTGAAAAACAGTCTCCATGACTTACATTGACACATCAGGGTCATGCTTTATATGATCGTGTTTATGTTACACAGTATATGTTATCTATTTACATAAGGAGTACCCATTTTAAAAAAGCGTAGTTATGCGTAATTATTTGTAGAGCTGCGCACAGATATATTTATTGGTATAAAACTTTTAATATATTAACCTGCAGTGTATGTATAACATGAACACAATGTATAAGTGTGATGCCCATCACCAGTATTTAAGGGGTAACGCTTTGCCATGTGCTTGTGCTGAAACAATGAAAGTCTAATTTTGTTGAGTTACCGTTCACTTATATATCTGTTTATGTATGTATTTAAACATCTAAATAGTATCAGGTTGGAAATAGAGGAGCTCTTAGGCTTATGTAATGTAAGACCACTTTTATCATAAAAAATAAAATCAATTTTTGTGTTAAATTTTGGTCATTCTATAAAAGACTTTAAAATATCATGACTTTTTCCGTCACGTTTGCACGATAATCCTATTAGGAATAAATGAATATATTAAAAAATAACATGTAGTTAATTTATAACCTACTTTTCTGACAATATAGGGTGATGGGATCTTTAATCACAATAGCTGATTATATAGTAAATGTAGTATTTCTGCATGAAAAGCGTTTATTTTGATAGTTCTTAACCCTGAAACGCTTAAATCACAACAGCGTAATAGTTTTAATATCACAGACATTACAGGAGCGCCTTCAAGCGCGATAATCCTTGCAGGCCAGGTCTAAAAATATAATTCTGTCGACAAATAACAGCATGTTATGAGACATCTGTCACAGTCAATATTTTCCTAATTATGTGATGGCAAGAACACACAAAAACAACACGATCTCTCTCACACAGATGCACGCGGACAGATTATACTCGCGACTCAGTAAAGGGCAGGTCTACGGTGCTTTCGTTGCACAGCAACCAATATTTGAGGGATCCTACTTTCTTTTAACACCTGGGACGACACGGTGCAATATTGCAAGTGTCTTTGTGCAAGTGTTTTGTAGTCTATTGCACAAGTGGCATTCATCATCGTGAGTGGTGTTTCTCGCACCCCGGTGCCACGAGAACACGCTGTAATGCGCGCGTTGATCGACAGGTTTATTTATTAGCTGTGTTAATGATTGCAGATTTGATGTGCTCGCTCTTGCTGTGTGTATCCCCGGGGATCGGGTCGTATATCAGTTGTGTGAAACGCGAAGGGACCCCCTGACGGAGATCAAGTGGAAAAAGACTTAATTCCTAGTTTTACATTTTTATGTATTTGCATAAAGATACTCCGCTGAGTCGTTTTGGGTGCTTAAATGGGATTTTAAACAGGCAGCTGAGGTGAAAAGCGTTACTAACTGCTAGATGTGTACAAACATACGAGCTCTCAGACTGACGGATCTTATCGGCCCGTGGGCAGGTGTGTGTGCGTCAATCGCGTGCCCAGGTGTGTTTGAGAAATGGAGGCGCGCAGGTAAGCGTGCGCGACTATGGACTTTGGCAGCTTCGACTCATTTTTCCCAGCGACAGATGCAGACAGGTCTAGCAGGTCCTGGAAAAACATGGCTGGCACGCTTACCTAATGCTTTTTCTTTATTTCGCTTTTACCCAAATGAGTTATTATGAAACACCCACACAAGTTAAAAAGTCTATCAATGCATTTAGAGTCTAAATATACACAAGTGGAACCTAAACAGTGGCTTTGTCAGCGTATCTACTAATTGCATGATTCTGCAAAAACAAAAAAAATGGCATAATGGACTCAGATGCATTCCTGTCAAAGCTTGCCAAGGACATACCCAGGGACAGCCTAATTACATTGCCATTTTTAGCAAATCAACGAGAAATGGCAAGAACACAAGATAAGTTAACCGCACCAGACACGTTAACAAAATGGGAATCCACAAAGGTACTTTTCCCCACGGTCATGTTTTCTGTACATATGACGGTATGAGAGGACTCCTCGGGTTCTTTCTGGGTCGCGTGTGTGTTTTGTTGATAACCAGGATTTGGAAAGGCAAACGCGATGACGGCAGATGGTGTTGGACTCTCTCGCCTCGATTGGAAGATTCAAGCCAAGCGACAGAATCAGAGAGCGCACGTGTGTGTGTGTGTGTGTGTGTGTGTGTGATTCGAGCTCCTTTCACACATGGCTTTTATGATGATGTTGTAGCCAATTTTCATTAAAGGCGCTGAGCGCAGCGATTTAGTCATGAGGGCCGTCTCAGCATCACGTCCCTGCAGTGAACTTTCTCTCCTCTCGGGGCTCCTGGATTGTCTTCCGTTTCTTCTCAGTGTCAATCACACGGGCCCATCCGACCCGCTTCTTTTAATACCGCCGCCATGCTTTGATGTGACGTGTCACCATAGTGAATAGATGCGGCGCTCTGACCCACATTTGACAAAACCTTCAATGCAGCAAATAACAGCGTGTGCTGAAAGTCTGTACCACAAACAAGTCCCTGTTTATTGTCAGACCTCTGTTTGGTTATTTTTTTATTTATATGACGTTTTACACTGTCATTCATCAGACATCAGTGTTGAAAACATTTATTCCACAACAGTTTAAATGGGATGTAATTGTTTGCATTTTTCGTCAAAATGCTTGGTTTAGGCCCTGAGATGAAGTACACTGTAATTTATCAAATGGATTGTGCAGATTTGTCATGATAGAGCCTGTGTGGGCTATTTTAATATATATTTTGATATAGTGGTTAGCTTTACCACAGAGACTCAGACGGCTGTACACATTGATTAGTTAATCATGTTAGATCCGCACATATCGACAGCTGGAGCCAGTTAACTGTCACCAGCCATAAATACAGTCACACAAGGATGCTTAGATTTACAGTACATGATCATCCACACACACACACTTTCCCTGTCTGTCTCTCTTTCACTAACGTCTTGATTTTCTTCACTCCCCTGAATAGCTGAAAGTCTCAGTCTTCCTCTCTCAGTGAGTGCAAGAGACTTAAAGCCTCAAGGTGTGTGTGTGTGCGTCACTGTCACTTGCTAAATGTGATTTTAGTGCGCACACACACAGATTGTAATACCCGGCCAGCATGTGTTTGATTGCCATCAGCCTCCATACTGAGTCTGTTTCCTATTGTGAGGTGTCTGCTGTCTGTCATTATTCTTGTTCTTTCTTTCTTTCTTTCTTTCTTTCTTTCTTTCTTTCTTTCTTTCTTTTGTTGTTGTTTCGTCATAAATTTCTTCATATATTACACATCTACACAACCTATGACTAACTAGAAAATTAACTAGAAAACCTAAAATTTAAAGTTACCTAAAACTAACTAAAAAGCTTATAACAGTCTCCTAGCTTTTGTTTGTAAAGTTCAATTGGTTAAACGTGTTACTAGCACAAAATCATGTTTTCCATTTTCAAGGAACACAGTGCATTTAGAATTTATATTTTATTAGTTTGTAAGTCACTTTCAATAACAGCATCTGCCAAATGCATAACTGTAATTAAAGTGATGTAGCTTAAATGCACAGTTACAATACAGCTTGAATGTGATTACATATTTTTAGTCAATATAAAACACAATGAATGCAAATTACAAGCACCGTATTTTTACAGACACCTGTCTGTATATTTTAACTTGCTGGTTTAACTTCGGCTGCTGTGGTGGATGGTCTTTCACACATAGATCATCTTTTCCAAGGCGGTGAATGGAGGTGCCATTTTGTGGTAGAAAAGCCACAGACAGCATTTAGTCTGATGGCCACAGCCATGAGTTCTCAATCACCACATGCTTTAAAATACGACTTGCAATTACAGTGTCTACCTCTGAGAGGGAGAGATACAGGGGGGATGGGGTCAGAGAAGTGAAATACAAGACAGAGAAACATGTCTCATGCTTCCTCAGCAGTGCAAGAGTTTTTCTGTTGCTACTTAATGAAAAACAGAAAAAAAACGTGGCTTTTGAAATTACACAGCCCCCCTGAGGTCACCTCAACTGACAGCAGGGGTCTCTGGAGTCGACATCTGTCAGGATTTGGCTCAAGACTGGACACAAAGCGCAGAGTGTCCGATGTCTAGAGTTGAAACTTTGCCTTGATGTATGAATTTCATGAATTAAGATTTTATGCTCATTTAAGTTATCTGTCGGCCCGCAATAGCTGGCCAAGAAACTCCCTTCAGAGAAAGTGTCTCTCTTAGGCCTTATTTTACACATTATTAATTCTGCCCTTGAGTGTGAGTTAAGGGACTTTGATGTTCCTTTTTCCACTCTCACAGTTGGAATGTTTTGTATGTGTGTAGACTACGGTTATTATAACTGTAATGTATTACTTTGAAACAGATGAAAATATTCAAATTGTAATGTGTCGCTCATAACCAGGCCTGCGCCTGCAGAAAACTGCGGGTATCTGCTGAATTGAAATGCATGTCATTCAGAAATCTCCACTCACACCATGCACCTTTCTTGATTATTAATATATAAATATGTTAAATGATACTAATATATAAATATTTAGGCTCATCTGACTGTTCAGTTACCAATAACAGACAAGTGTGTTCTCACCTTTTTTTTTTTTACAATCTTTACATTTATTTTTAAGATGTTCCCACCAAATTCTGTTCAGAAAATGTAACAAAGTAAAAATGTAGTCAGGGTCTGCCCCTATGAACTGCTCAAAAGAGCTGTATGTAAACAAAAATAGTGCATTTTTACACCTAACTAAAAATAGTATTTTACTCACAATCCTCAGGTTCTTTTCCCTCCGTGGTGCCAGTGTTCCCCGGAACTTTGGACTGCATAGCGGCCGTGCAGGAATGTATGTTGGAGCTGGAGTGTAAGAGGCAGTTTCGTCACTTGGAATATTGTGTGGATGAACAGGCAGTGTCCCCCCTCAGCCTGGAAGCACGACAGGCCTGCTTCGATGCCCAGAACAACCTCATGCATTATCAGCCCCTGCAAGAGTGCAAGTGCCAGCGGGGGTCACGCATGGAGCAGCAGTGCCTCAGCGTTTACTGGACCGTTCGTTTTCCGCAGGGTAAGGCATGTGGGAGAGTGTTTACCTTACGCTAATGCTGCATAACCTCACATTCTCACTGCCTCATGTACTGTTCCAGTTTAATTTGCCTTTGATTAATAGCGCAAATTGCTGTCCGATATGGTTACTTTTTGGGACACAAAAGTGTGTGTGTTGACAATGTGAAATGAAAATTTCAGCCTATTTGTTTTCTTATTAAATGTCCTTAATAATGGTGCCTGATTCATTAATGCTTGTGGTTATAAACAAAACATATTTGTTTTCATAATCTTTCATCAATATGTAATAAGTTTCCCCCGCCTCTGAAATCACTTTCAATTTTGGGTGACAAATTTGGGTCACTTTTAACAACAGTTTGTCTTTTTTAAAAAAGAGATAAGATTATAGAAGTGAAATGAATTGCCTGTTAATGTTAAAGACAGCATTAAACTGACAGATCATTGTGAATAAATAATCAGTCCATCGTATTCTTAAGATAAGCCAAAATCTTTAAGAAAAGATGAAAAAGATTTTTTACTTTTTTTTAAAAGAACCATATGTAAGAACTTTCTCCTCTTTTCTCCTCTTTCTCCACTTTTGTATCTCAGTGCATTTTTAGTTTCCCTCAGAAATATGCCACATTATGAAAGTTAAAAAGCACTGTGAATGCCATTCATGTTTCTTAAGATTGCCAGTAGAATTCTATGACTGAATAAATGACAAAACTGGTTACATGTCCAAACCTTCTCAGGCAATCATGATGAACGAAGAGGCAGGTATGAGAGGAGTAGAGTCTGTTACTCATGCGTAAAGAATTCAGTTAAATCATTTTCAGAATGACTGCCTTTGTTGAGCCGCTCACTGCTGTAATTCATAAATACTGAACTCACAGCTCTCAGCGGATGTCGTTTGTTATGTTCTTTCAGTACATGCCAAAATGTCTTAATGAGAGTGTTGAGTGAGATACTCAGGGATTTAGATTTAGTCAGTAATAGCATTTAAAGACTGCTTAGTAATGTGTACAAACTGGTAAGCTGACACAAACCCAGTGAGATACTAAACAAAAGCCGGACCCGCTCACAGTGTTATCCTGTTTAATCTCAGCCATTGCTTCATCTGCTCATTACACTCAGCTGGACGGATACATACATGCCGGACCCCCAGTTTGCTTCATAAATTGGGAACCATTCAGAGCTGAACTTAAGGGTCTGTGTGTGTGTGTGTGTTTGCGCTTGTGTCCGGTTGTTCATAAGCAAAAGAGATTATGCTTTGCCTGTGAATGTCGTCAAAGAGATCATCAAAATTAATTAAATTTGTGTCTATATTCCCACCCAATATGGTTTATTAATATTAAATGTTATGAAACAGGCAGACGGTTTCCCACAGCAACTAATCAAGGGCTGTAAATGCTGAGTAATCTCAGGCGTCTTTGAGCAGAGAACTCATGCATCTGAGTGCGGCACAGGGGCATGAAAGGACCCCGAGAGGCCTGAAGGGCCGGCCTGATCGACAGCCTCAGAAATTAATGCTTTTAAAACGCATGCAATTGAAATGTCAAGTGTTCTTCTCTTGTGTGGTGCAAATGAAAAACGTCTTATGCAGGATATGCAGATTCATAATTGTGAATGTAGAACACTTGATGTACTGTCTCTGTAGATTAACATATGACTTATGTGCATACGTAAAAAGAGACTAATAGGGAGTGTGTGGGCAGGTTTTGATAACCAATATCTCAGAAAAGGGACTTGAAACATTTTTTCATGGATATCAGCACAAAAATAAAAGATTTATATATTGACATAGTAATATCCATATATCTTTTCTGAGAAAGAAACATGAGTAGTGCTTCACTGAAAAATGTGCTGCTGTAATGCTAGGGTGTAGTGTGTGGCTGCCTGTGTTGCTAGTGTGTGTGTGTGTGTATGTGTGTGTGATTGCTGGGATGTTGTAGGGATATTTTTGTGTTGCTTAGCGGTTTTAGTTAAAACACCTTGACATTTAGAACACATACAAAATCCAGACCCCTATAACTGTGGAATGACAGATAAGCTAATGCACATGTCACAAATACTGTGCTCTTATTACAGTCTAATTTTAATTATTCTGAAACAATTCAGCATCTATCTACTCTTACAGTGTGTGTGTGTGTGTGTTGCAGGTTTTGATGACATTGAGACGTCCCCATATGAAGACATTGAACTAGAACTGGTGAGAAACACTGAAACATCAAAACTGGCTTCAATAGTTTCAGGTACTGCCCTCAGATCAGTGATATAATAGAATAAGACCCTTCACAGCTGAATGCATTGTGATGAATGCTTCACTGTATTCTGGCATGTTTGTCTTTGAAAGCGTGTATTTGTTGTATCTCTGTTGTGTTTCTGTGTGAAGTGAGAGAGGCACAACATGCCCCCCAGAAGTATTTGGACACTAAAAAATGTATGAGTGCAATGGACAGCAAAATATCAAATCAAGAGGCATCTACAAACAAATGATGCTGGACCTTTTCTCTGAAGTAACTTGACTTTTCAGAGCCATTTTGGCAATTATTTTTTAACAACTGAACTCAAGGTCATTTTTAATAGACATGTGAAGTCAGTTTCCTTTATAACTGTAACTATAGACTTGTTCCAATAAGGCTTAACAACCAGAAAGTGTCAAAATATTACTTTGCCTTTTATTTCACTTTCTCTGTTATTGTGGTCCAAGCCTTATGTTTTTGTAGATGACTTTTATATAGGGATTTATTTACTTTGAGGGGGACTTTAACCGTTTTTAAGGTGGACTGTTTCATATAGGCCATATTGAAAAAAGATTAATATGTATATTGAGATATATAAAGTGTATTAAGGACAGACAATTTGAATAAAGAATTAGTATGAATATACATAAGCGTGAGGTCAGATGCTTACTGCACATGCAGACTCTCTCATAGAGAGAGGGGCCAGTGCTGATTACAGTCAATACAACTGCACAATTTAAACCTTTTTTGTATGTTTTTCAATGCTTGTGAATTCATTTTCTGATTTTATGCAAATGATAAAGTGAATAAAGGTTTGTGACAATTTCGTGCATAATGAGTGCAGAAGTTGTGGCAATTATTAAAATGTTGTACAAAACCTCAGGCACTGTTATAATATCTGAATTAGTTCATCAACATCAGATCATTGTAATTCTGAATACTTACTGATGTTTACTGGGAATTAATACTATGGCGAGGACCGTCTGTTGGACATTTTTTAAATAAGACTGACTTTTAGTTTATTCAAATCCTTCTGGAGCTCTTAGTTGTTTGCAATTACGAGTTCAGAAGTTGGTTATGGGCACAATTTTAATAATAAAAATGGTGCAATGAAATGGCAAATGGTCTTTTTTTTTACTTATTATTAAATAGTGATTTTAAGTTTTAGTGCAACAAAATAATTTGCATTAGGTGTGTTATTTATGTATGTATGCATGTAATTATGCATGTAATTTATATATTGATATATGAATGAAGTTGAAATGAAGTCACTCAAGCATGTTAGATCAAAAACCCCAAAAAGTTTAGTTTTTTTCTGACAAGCTTTATCTTTATTCTTCATTAACAGCAACAATTGTGCACAGACTACATTTTACTGCCAGCATTCGCAATTTATTATGTAAAAGAACTATTTGCTTCATAATTATTGCAATGCCACTGGCTTAAGACTTTCCATTCATACAACTTTGTGTGGTGCTCACTCATTCTGTAAATAAATGCAATCATTATAACATGATTTGAATGCACCATTTCTAAAGACAGCTGTATTGTTGGTAAATTCAGAAGGTCTGTCTTTATTTACTCAGACTAATTGCCAGACACAGTCTTAAGTTAATGTTTATGCAGCTGGTCCCAGAAATTCTAAGTATTTCTAAATAACTTGTTTTAGGAACTTGCAAAAAGATTTGATTAATTACTTACACTCTCTCTCTGTTCTTCAGTTTCCTCTCTTCCTCTGACCGATCAGAACCAGTGTCTCAAAGCAGCCCAGGACTGTGGTTTATTTGAGAAGTGTGGTTCCTTGCGCTCTGAGTATGCGCTAGCCTGTACTAAGATCATCCCGGGGACAAACCACTGTAACAGGCACAAATGCCATCGAGCTCTGCGGCGCTTTCTGGAGCGTGTTCCTGAGGAGTACAGCTTTGGGGTCTTATTCTGCCCCTGCTCAGACACTCTGTGTGGGGAGAGGAGGAGAAAGACCATCGTCCCCTCATGCTCATACGAGGAGAGAGATGGACAGCCCAACTGCCTCCATTTGGAAAGTTACTGCCTCAAAGACAACCTGTGCAGGTAAGAAAAGTGTTCCTACAAAGCAGGTGATTTGTTTTATTTTATTTAATGCATAAATAAAATATTTGCTGAGAAAAGTCCCCAAATGTATTTACATTAGATAGTAGACTTTACAGATTTCCCGCACCCTGCATCATCCTTACTAATAGGGAACATTCTTAGATTTAAAGAACATTGGCTAACGTTCTTTAAAAGTTCTGTCAAAGTTATCAGAACACATTTTTCGCAGCCATGTTAGTAGAACTTTTGTATTGTTACACAGTCTGACACAATCTGTTTTTTTTAAAGGAAATAAAACTAAATCGTGTTAGAGTTGGGTTTTGTCATTTGTGTGGAAGACACATAGCACATTATTCAGTATGTGCAGATATATTTAACAGCAGTGCTGTTTATTCATCTCACTCAAAAAAAGAACAAATAGAGAATACATAAATTAAACAATATATGCAGTATAGACGTATAACATCTCTTCCTGAACATTTTTATCTCAAACATGTTTAACTGAAAAAGCTTTGATGGAATAATAAAGTGTGACCTATTTAAATGTATTCCAAGTTTAAGAAACTCAAGTATGTATATGTGGCTTTTAAATAACTGATAACTTGTGTGTCTGTGAATGTGATTTCCGTTCACTTTCGTGTTGTGTACAGCATTTTTTATCTTATTTTAACGCCCGAATACTTTGACTAACCCATCGGCAAAGTGGGTCGCAGTTGTTGATCCACGACTATTTCGCTCAAAATAATGCCCTTTAACACATGAACCCCTGCCTAATAAAAAGCTGCTGCAAAAGGAAACGCAGTCTCATATATCATATATATCAGAAAAGTTATTTATAAGCTGTTAGTGTTTAACATTTTTAGAGCTTATTAAATTTTACCTAATGGAAACGTTAGGGAAACGTTCTTACAACCTGAAGTTGTTTGCTGGAAAACATGTCAAGTTACACTTTATTTCGAGTCCCTGTGCCTGTTACATTCTATTGTCACGATTACCAATCACAATTAATTTTGAACACATTATTTTTATATAATTAACTGCACTGGGTAATTGCAACAGGGAAATTGACAGCTGCGATTATTATAGTCTTCCACCTCTTCATCCAGACAAGACCAAGCAATAAAACCCTTCAATAGCCTGTGACACTCTCACATCATACCATCATTCTATATATTCTCCCTCCTCTTTGAAGAGGTTTCCTTTAATGTGTCTTTGGAAACAGATGTCTCTGCTAGTTCTGCTTATCTAAGCATCATTAGGACCAATATAACATGCTGAGCATGATATAAAAAAGGACAACAGGTCATATATCTTTTGATTAGACACGGCCTTCTTTGTATTTAAATAGAGACAAAAATGTTTTAGAAAACAGATCTTGTGTCATTTACTGTAAAGCAAGACACTTGGCAAGCAAATTATTTCACAAACAGAAGTTGTTAGATTTTAACCAAAGAAACAATTAAGCCTAAAATGTGATTTTGACAGCAGCGTCTGGTCAGATTTAACGCTACATGTTGATAGTTAATGATTGAACAGATTGAGGGGAACTTTTATCCCACACCCTCCAAAAATGACCTTGATAGCAGCTGGTTATAAGTAATTGGAAACAAGAATAGTTTCAATGAAAAAGGCAGTAAACAAACATCATTTGTTTGCAGATTTGTTTCCATGACTGTTGGCCTGAGCTTTGTTTTCCAGTGAAGTTTAGATATATGACTACAGAAACTGATGACCTCATCAGGCACTCAATGTAAACATTCACTTTTTTGTCACATGGTCTTTAGAATGAGAATGTGCTTTAATATGTTCCACCCCAACTTCCTGTTTTAGATTATAATGTCAGAAATGCAAATGTCACCCATTAAGGAATTCCAAAAAGTGTTTAAATACTGATGTATCTGTATATTAGAGTTGCTGTAGAGTAGTAACACAGCTTTACAAAATACAGGCTCTAGACCAACTCAAAATACAAGAGGATATTATATAAATCAGGAAACATTTATCTGTTCGTTGATTCAGAGTATATACTTCTTCTGTCGCAATATGACGTACATCTGTTCTTATCATCACGTCCATATTCAAATTTTGTCTGCTCTATCAGGTCGAGATTGGCTGATTTCCAGCAAAATTGTCAACCATCGCCTCATTCCCCCTCCGGCTGTCTCCGGGAGAGTGGAGCCGTGTGTCTCAAGGCCTACGCTGGACTCATTGGTGAGAATGCACCTCAGACGACCTTGAGAAATGGACACAAACTTAATGAAGAGTTCAGAACGCACAGATCGATACACCACTGCACGATCTGTACTTAAATAATATTGCATTTTTAATGGCGACCGTTTTTTATTGAATGACTGAGTGCACAAAACAGCAAATGGTAGAAGGTGCAGCTGAACAGAGTGTTTTGGGATCAAGTTCACGCTGTGGGTTTTACTTTAAAGGATTCCTTCATCCAAATGTGAACATTCTGTCATTATTTACTCACTGGATGCAGGTGTTATTTTCTATGGAACAGAAAAGAAGAAATTTGGAGGCAGTTTTTTTTAAATAACCGGTTGATCTGATTAAATCATTCAAGAAATAAACCAGTATAGACTACTGCAATGATACTTTTATGTATTTTTCATGTGTTGTTATATAAAGAGATATATAAATACATTATTCAAGCTCTCCTTTTTCTCTACGATTAAAAAATCATACAGGTTTAGAATACTGTAATATGATGCTGAGGAAATAGTGACAGAATTTTCAGTTTTGGGTGAACTATTCCTTTAAGCCAATGCGGTGATAGGCACTTACATTGAATTAACAGAACAGACCTGGGGCAACATAATTAAAGTGGAGGGGGAGAACAGACTACACCGGTTGGAGATTCTCCCAGATGGGGTTTGGGCTAATTGGCATAGTATCTCTTCCTCCGACTCTCTCTGTCTCTCTCTCTCATCTCCTGTTTTTCCATCCGTTCCTCTGCAGGCACCATCATGACTCCAAACTATGTGAGTAACAGCAGTACAGAGGTGTCGCAGTGGTGTAATTGTGAAGGCAGTGGGAACCAATGGCAGGACTGTCTGCGTATCCTGCACATGTTCAACAGCAACATCTGTCTGCGTGAGTACTAATCACACAATATCATTTAATGATCAGCTGCAAGAAATCCAAACAGATTTCTTAATAAATGTAGACATTAATTGTTGTGATCCAATGAAGCCCCATTGAATAAAATGAAGTCCCGCCTTTTTTCTGAACAAAATGTCCTGGAAACGTCCTAATATGGAAGTAAAATAGGTGGCCAATAGAGTGAGCAATAATCCACCCTATTGGCCTTCCTGTAGCTCAACCGGTAGATCACTGCGTTAGTAATGCAAAGGTTGTGGGTTTGAACCCAGGGAATGCAAGCACTGATGCTATATTGTGTAAATATAAAAATGTATGTATTGACTTCTCTGCAGGTCAATTTGGATCACAGTGTCTGTCAAAAGAATAAATGTAAATCCTGATTAAGTCCTGTTAGAATGCCATCAGATGTTTATATTTTACATTTATTATTATATGTTTACATTTATATTTTTTAGGTTTAATTTGTAATGCAATTCATAATTAAATGTGTAGTTAATTAAAACATTCTATTTCATTTGTCATTATCTTTTTTAAATGATTCAGTGTATTTTGTATTTTTTTGTGTTGGGCTATATATCTTATAGTTTTGATTATACTGTAACTCTCAGTATAGTAGTCTAAACATATCCTTATGACCTGACAGGCAATGCCATTGATACCATGGGAAGCTCCACTCCCCGTCCGGCAGAAGGCACACCCCTTCCTCCACCTCGCCCCTCCCCCCAGGTCCAGCGCGATGAGCTGAACATCAACCTCTTGCCTGAACCTGATATAGTGAGTTTTAAACATCACAACACACTACACAACACAGTACCATCACCCAAGAATTGTCCATCTTTCTGTCCACTAACATTGAATAAAATTCCTGAAGTTTTTGCAGTCTTGATTTTACAAATGAACCTTCTACGAGTTTGGCCTTGTAAGTTTCATAAGCTTCATTAAAAACAAGGGTCTTGTCCGACTGCACCACAAGTTGATGGGCCGAACAAACCCGCAGTCCTTCTGTTTTAAGCATACTGATGTTTCCCAAAACCTGAATAGAACTGCTAAATGCCCTGCTGATCATGTCGCCGCGGAAATACAATGCCACAGCCCATCTTCCTTGAAGCCGCTACACTGAGCACAAAAACGCTGCTTCAGATTTCCCACCCACTGCAATTTATTTGACTTCAGCGTGTGGGATGCTCATAAAAAGTTCTTCATTAATTTATTCTATTGATTTAACTGGGTTACATTTTTTGGAACAATAGACGAGGTTGTTTCTTTGTCACAGTTTCCACTTATCTGCATGCTGAGATGACAAATAAAGTTTTGTTGCTTTAGCGTTTTTTTAAAACATTGACCTCAGACATAATCAAAAGGTCATAATCGGTTTACCTCAATGGACATGACCTCATAATGGTCTTTATCCTACTTAAACTGTTATGTTATGAACATGTTTGTGAAAGAATTGATGTCATGTTCTTCAGAAAATCCCAAGACAGTAAACAAACAACACACGTACCCAAACAGATCACTGTATAGGGTTGGGGTCAAACTGCCCGAACTGCCACATTCAATTCAATCAGAAATAATCACAGAACCCACAGGCCTTCAAGAACACAATCATGGGAGGGAATTAAATCTATATCGATTTGCTCTTCCCTTTAGTCAGATTATATTGTGCTTTGGAATGAGAGTGTCAGCTTTATTTTTCTTTCATTATGGCTGACTGCCAAACTTTAACTGAGACTTAGTAAGCAGTGTTACAAAATCAGATCTTTAATTTGTTGTCAATCTTGTGGTTACCATGGTTTTATTCTTTGTCTAAGTGTTGCGATACACTTCGCAAATAGTGCCTAACAGTTACACTGAGCTCGACTGTATTAGGCCTGAATACCTGCAGAAAGCTGCCTGTCAGCATTCTCATTTATCTTAATGGTTGCTCAGCTGCTGCAAACAACCCCAGTCTGTGACACACGTGCAGCCATCTTTGGTTCATGAACACTGTGCCAATGTAGTTTTGAGCCAATCAGCTGGGCTGTTAACGTCACATGACTGATCGCTATGGCAACAGCCATATTTAAAAAACATTTTTAAAAAAATGTGGTCACTACTGAAACCCATTAACCCATTAAGCATAATATATATATATATAAGCATAATATAAGCATAATACATTTATATGTTTCTTTCAAGCCTATTATTTTGTCAGAATACACAGCTCATTTTAAATGACAAGCAAAAAAAACACATTTATTTATTATATAAAGATGTAGTGTCAACATCTACCAACAGGGGCATAATGCTAAAGCTAACCATAATGCTAAAGCCCTGACCCCCTGGTATTAGCGTAATATCCCGCCAAGTCATTTCTTGATAGCCAATCAGCTTTAAGGCACTCTGGAAATGACACCAATCCTGATACCAACACTTACTTGACACTATACTCTATCTATTGTAAAATGGATTGTCTGTTTGCTGCCCACATAAAAGAAAACCAAATAATCCCTCTGCATCCATACACATTCCGACTTTATCAAGAAACGCTGCTCTGATCTGTGTGTTGTGCGTCTCTGTGGTTGTGTGTCCTCGCTTTGGACGCCGTACACATCCTTTGTTCTCAGAACACACAGACCACAGCATTCAGCTTAGAGATAATCTGGGCCTGCAGACAAAAAGGATTCAATTCAGCTTCTGTTGTCATTTATTTCTTTCCTACACACACACTCTCTCAAAAGTGTTTTCCAAATATCTCCTCTCAAAAAGTCCCTGTCTTTCTTCATCTGTCTCTCTTGATGTGCTTCTCACTTTCTTAGCCTGACTGTGTTTCTCTCTCTGAACGGATTAGCGAAAGGTGTTTGCAAGCAGAGGCGCATCAGTCAAACTTCATTAATATTAATATATTCGTACCCATCTGTCTGTCTGTCTCTCTCTCCTTTTTTCTTTTCCCTTCTTTTATCATTCATTTATAATCCCTCTCTCTCACAATCTCTCCATTCCTCGCAGTGACAAATATTCGCTGCTGTGCCATTCCTGTATTTCCCATAGGTAAAATTATATTGCTCACAGGCTTCTCTTTCATAGCTATTGAGACTTTATGGAGATCTCTTTGGAAACTGATACAAAACCATATTTTAGGTATATCATACATACATAAATTATATAGATCTGCACTCTTAATGTGTTTCAACAAATTTCTCATTCAACAAATGTCTCATTCAACATCTGAGACAAAGATGAGATTTAAATGAAACTCAACTGAGCTATGAAAGAATAACCACTGAGACATAAAGAAAAGTAGCCACCAAGAAGAGACATAAGAGGAGACATTTATCTCAGCTTTATGTGCAGACAACTACAGTCAATCCATTCACTTTTAATGAGTTTACCACTGTGGCATTATCAAGCATTATCAAGCACTGTGGCATTGTCTGAACTTCCTGACCAGCCTAACCCAACCCGACCAGTGATGTCAGCTTGGGAGCTGTGGGCTTAACCAATGACAAGCAGAGGAATTATTCAGGAAGCCTATTTGTAAATGTGTTCCTGTAGCTTAACTGGTAAAGCATTGTGTAACCAGCACAAAGGTTGTGGGTTTGAACCCAAGGAACACAAGTTTTAAAAAATGTAAATGTGAATTCACTGTAAGTTGCTTTGGATAAAAGCTCCTGTCAAATGAATAAATGTAAACATATTTTTTTTTAATTCTGTTTCTTTTTGCAGAAATGCCTTCAATTTTAATCAGATCTCGTTTGTGTTTTTTCTGTCCTGTGTTTTTCTTTAACACTTGTCTTTCTCATTTTCCGGAAGGTGGTGGAAAGCGAAGAAGAGGAAGAAGAAGAAGAAGAAGAGGAAGAAGAAAATGAAACTGGAGGAGGAGGAGGATTTAACGTCATCCCTCCCTTCTCAGAGAAGGTGACAGTCACTAATCTGGGCTCTGAGGCGGGCAGGGTCCACAGCCGAGCCGCCACCCTCTCCAACCCTCACTTCCTGCTCGCACTTCTGCTGCTGATTGCCCTCAGCTGGGGGTAGAAACCCTCGCTCACGCGCTCACACTTACCCACACACACACACGGCAACACACACTTTCGCATCAGACTCTATGACCTGTTATCGAGAGATGAGTGGAATGTCAGATCAGAGCGCTGAAGAGAGTGAAACAAGGACAAAACTGTTCTGTCCCTCTTTCTGTCTTTCATTCATTATTTTTCTTCTTCTTGGGAAGAGGGTCTGCTATAGATATAGCTGCTTATTCATTAGGGAATCACTTTTTGAATTGGATTCCCCCCACCTGAGTCATTTGAATCACAGAGTCAAGATTCAGGACTCATCGGACTGACTGGTGTTAAATACAGTAGCCCACGGTAACTAAGCGATTTGATCTTATTGTGTATCTATGTATAAAGCTTCAGATATGGGCGGAGAAATCAACATTACTGTTTAAGACTTGCTACTTGGCTTTTCCTAAATGTGTGTGTGCTACGCAGCATCGCATTACCTGTATTCAGTTGCATTCAAAAAGCCGCCGTGTTTATTGCTGCTGATTTTGTATGATTTGAAACAAAATGTATGTATGTATGTACGTGCAAGTTTGATTCGCTTGACATTGCAGGTCGTTGACATCAGAGAAAAAAACATGTCAGACACGATTCCTAAATCTGTTATATTTCACACCTCGTGTCTCTCAAGTAAGGTCACACACCTAATCGCAAGTTCACACACACACACACGCAGACGAGCCCCTGCCCTGCTGCGGAGCGAATCACGCAGAGGCAAGTGCTTTTCATTTATTGCTCTATTTGTGGTGCGCATTCATTTTTTTGGACTCAGCACAGACTGTGCTCTCTAACCAGGGGCATAAATAAAAAAACACGTCCTTCGACAGAAAAAAACATGAGTAATAAAGCCAAAATAAAGAAATAAACAAGCTAAATAAATAAATATATCACTGCACAGCAGGTGCCGGAGTCCGGTCTGGTTTTAGAACCTGGGGGGATGAACAGGAAGTCATTTTCCAACCGCCTGTCGCCTGGTACCGCTCCCTGAGTCTGTTGTTTTACTTTCACAGAGATAATGGCTTACAACACAAACTGTTTATCTTGTTGTGTGTTCACGGCAAAGAATTACTTGTGATGGGAAAGAAATAGAAAAAGAGATCAAGAGAAAAAAAAACAACATCAAACCCTCCAGCAAAAAAAACATACAGTCTAGAATCACATGCTTTCTCTGTTTCTTATAAATCTTTTGCTGACACTGATTCTTTTTTTCAATCTGGTTTCTTTTAGCTCTCTCTCTTTCTTTTATTTGCTCTCGTGTATGTCCATGGAAGCAAAAGAGCATCACTGCTTCCTTTCAGAAGAGTTTTCTTAAAGGGGCAGTTCACCCAAAAATCTGATTTAAGTAATTTACTCACCTTGTGTTGTTTCAAACTCATACTGGCATACTGGCAAGTAAAATTATATGGACTGTGCTGGTTGCTGTTTCTTGAAGAGTTACAGTGAATGTTGACAGAGGTTTTTTAAAAGAACTGTGTTTTGGGTAATTTTTTTTTGTGGGGAACTAATCCTTTAAGGCACTTTACATTTTTTCCTCAGACTTGGACGCACACTAGCAAACCACTCAGTTCTTATGAATCCAGATTGGTTTGCGAGTTTGAATGCCATCCATGCTAATTAGCAGGAGCTTCCCTGTTGATGAATAAATTGCATTTTGTTCATCATACATCACCTTCATCATACTTCATTCTTCATCATATCACACTTATAGAATAATGCATTTCTCATGGCTGCTTGTCTCCACTGCAGGTGTAAAAAAAGTTTCAGTGGTAAATCCAGAGGGACAAATATTTTAATAACACTGTAAAAAGTGGCATCTCCTCATTGTTGTTGTTACCTAGCTACAGTGGTAAACAGCTGCCACTAGGACTCTCAGCGGTACTCATGTTGATAAAGCAATCGCACCATGATTCAGAGCCAAAAGTACTGCCTGCGGGGGCACAGGGAGGGGGGCGGAATCAAACTTGGGTTCGGACTAGGTAATCAAGCCAAGTCTTATAGTGTGAGGGCTACTCAAGATGTTTGCCACCCCCTTCCTCTCCGGAAGAAATTAAAGCTTAGCTAAAGCGCTCATATCTCATCTGGCATTCTCGAAGCACGAATCAGATTCTGAACTGATCTATTATGCGAAGGAATGCAGAGAAGAATGCTCTGATTGAACAGACGTTGTGCTTTTCAGCATCTTCTCCCCCTGTGCAAGGTCAGCGAGCCGCGCAGCGCGCCCGCTCAATCAGTAGGGTTAATTAAGAGAAGAAACGCGAGCGCCTCCGGATTGATGCGCCTGTCGAAATAGCAGGCAGCCTTTATGATGGCTGTTGTTATTTTTTAATTGTTATCTGGGGCCAGTGTCATCCGCCCAGCCATAACAGAGGGAGGCATCGGATGAGTGACATCAGAGCAGGAGAAGGCGGCAGGGGTGTCAGTATTTCACGTTAAAATATTTCAGAAAAAAAATAACAAACAAGCCATGCGTTAAATAAATGCACGTTGCAGGAAAGTTTAAGGAGGCTTAGAGAGAAAGTTAGCTGTGCTAACAAATATAATGAGTTGCCTACCTAAATGGAATTTAAAAGCGTCACGGGCCCGCCTTCAAACGTGAATGTATACAGCCTTTTAAGGTCCCCGTTTTCAGCCATATTTTAACACAACACAGCATGCGTCTTTCACACAGAGCAAAGGAAAACAGTTACATAGCCCAATTATAGTAAAACATTTTAATAAAAAGAATGCATTTTCATGGCCATGACAGTTTAAACTGGATTTTCCAGCAGGGTTTATAGTCTGGATGCTAAGAAGGCAGCTGCCTGTGTAGGCTGAAGCAGAGCGGCTCACTTGATTTTGGAACCGAGCTGGAGCGACACGGCCCACACTAAATTAGCCTTAGCAATCTTTGTTGTTTGAGTTTATTTGCGTGTGCCGCATTACAACCACGTTTTGGTCCGTACGCCGATTCATTTGATATGAGTCTAGCATTTTTCTGTGCCCATCTGCGCCTGTGTACACACAAAAAACCCGCCGCCGCGGATTCTCTGTGTTGAGCGCTAGATCGCAGGGGAACAGAAAACAGATAAACACACAATAAGGGATAAATGGATAGACAACATGAAGGAGAAAGTGGGTTTGAGGAAAAAAGTTCCCCAGCGAGAGAGCTGGTGTGCGTGATGGGGAGAGAAAGCAGGAAGACGAGGATTGCATGAGGGTGAAAGAGGGAGAGAGAACGAGAAAGAGTAGTTTAGCCTGTAGGCTCATAGCTTTATTATTATAGTATGCGGACACTGATTTATTTGGCGGCTGCAGGCACCCGTTCTGAAACTCATTTTAGTGGTACTGATGTTGATTCTCTCTCCTCTGGCTCTGCATTATGAGCCCAGTGGACTGTGCCAATGTTTCACCACACAATGCTCCATCAATTGCATGAAAATAATCACCACTGCTAATGTTTTTCTAATGAAGATGCCCAAAATAGTATCTGTATTTAATCCTCGTTTATGGAGTGCACTTCGTTTCTGTTTCTTTTTGTTTTTTGGGTAACTCTGTTTTTTTTACTTTTAATAAGGAATTGAAGGATTTGCTTTGTCTCTTTCCAGAGTTAATTTTAATGAAACTATCAACACTGAACACTCTGCCTGTATCTGAGTGTTTGCAGGCCCAGTCCTGCAGAACTTCAAACATTTTTCTCAGAATTGAAAATCTACTCGCCCCTCGTGTGTTCATTTATTTATTAATTTGCCTAATTTATGCTTTCAGCTCTGTTTAAGGGGCGTTCACACTAGATTTTAAACGTGCAAAATTACTCTAACAAAGATGGGCAAAAGGATATAATGTCAATGTTAAAGGTCTTTTTGTTATGCTAATTCACAGGTCATCAACCTGTGTGCGTCAATCTATACATATGCTTGCCTTTCTGTAGTAATGTAGTCACATGCATATGAATTGAACACAATTTCTAGTGTGACCGCACCTTAACGCATTTACAGTTTAAATCTTTTCTGCAGAATTTTACGGCAATCAGCAAAGCAAAATCAGTTTCGCAAAATCTGTCTCATAGTCAGTGCTGAATTCTTTACTGATGTCTATGGAGGCTGTGAGTCATTCATGTCGGCCAATCAGATCACTGTACTGTGACATACCCAGTCATTGTTAAAGTTTAATGTAACATAAAATTAAAGTGGGAAAATAGTACAATAGCACACAAGACGAAGTTCTAGATTGTTGTTTTACTTGATATACTTGGGAGTGTATTTGGTGACTGGTTATGTGAGTTTTGCTGTGTTTGGAGCATGTCTCTCATTGCCATGTTGAATTTGCCTTTGATTAACACCCCTACAAACACACCTGCTGTCAGACACACTCTTCCTCTGCCACTGCCCACTGGGTCATTTTTCAGACCTGCTGTACTGTGCCGGTTCTTTGCCATTTTTTCCCCTCTGCTCATCTCCAGAATCCTGGTTCAGATTATGTGCCCTGTTTAAAATCAGGTGTTTAAATGAGACTTCACTGTTTCTGTGACCCATGATAATGTACCATCTGAAATAAAATAAACAGAAAACAACTGTGTCGTCTGGATTTTATCTGCTCTGCTTGTGGAAAACAAGAGTGTGCCCGTAGGTAAGAAAAATCACCAATTTAATATCTGTGATATTTCCTTGAGATTCAATAGAGATCAAATGAAAACCCTTTTTAAGGCTGAAGTCTGCTACACTTACTTTAAAAAAACTGTCTCTAGTCAGACTGTCTGTTTTTATTATCTGGTTTACAGTATCCACATTAATTTTAGAGTTCTCTAAGCTTTTTTCATGTTAACAATTGAGTCTTTAAAGGTGCATGCCAAGGCAAGCATTACTGTAAATAAGACTATATTACTAATCATAAGTTTTAACTATGGCAGGTAACTCGCCCCACGCTGTGCTACACAGACTTATATTTAAGGAGGTAGGAGACAGATAAAATGTCAAACTTTTGGATGGGCTGTTTTGAGCCAGAAAACAATTATCCAGGACTGCCCTAACAATGACCTAGCATCCTAGCAACTACATAGCAATGCCCTGGTAACCGTTACATTTGCTTAATTAAAAAGAAAAACTGAGACAAAATTAAGATTAACATGAAACAACTGCTTTTCCGTAGCTATGGCAGATGAACCTTTGCACATTCAAACTTTTGGGTGCATATTTTTGCATAAATGTGCTCTAATACATAATCATACAGTAAGCGCTGCGGATTAAAGTTAAGTATGCAGTGCTAGTTGTTTGTTTGTTTGTGTGTGTGTGTGTGTGTGCAGTATTTGACCCCCCTGAGGTGTGTCATTGTTCTAATTGCATCTGGGTTATTCAGAGCATCATCATGTCTGATAAAGACAGCTGAGATGCTGCACAAGTCTTTCCGGCATATGGAAGCTGTTGAGAAAGCGTTTATTTATTAATCAGATTTCTCTCTGTCCCACCGAGTTCAATCACACAGTCTGCGATCTCTACCTTTCTCCTCCCTGAATAAATTTCTGCTCACGAAAAAGAAACACACAGTGTTAACACACTCCTCCCGTCCACAGTCCTCTGAAGAGCACTTAGAATCATAATTCTTTGAAGAGATGGTGACTGTTACATCAGGGGGAATATTTGTGTTTGTGTTTCTATGGATTTGTCTATAAATAATGGGTTGAGAAATCCAGCACCCCTCCTGTGTTTTTTAAATCATCTCTCTATAATTGTTTGTTGTCTTTGTCTTTAGCCAGAAGGCCGGTTTGATAGTTTTATCATTTAATAAAGCAATCGCTTAAATCAGCAGTCAAACTAAAGTTGCTTTCTCTGTCAGTTTCTAGCCTGCTGGATCAGTCTAGTGTTAAAAGACTGAGCTTGGATAAAAGTGACCTAGTAAGGGAAACTGGTAAATGTTGTAAATGTGGGGCATGTCCAAGCTTAACCAATTAAAAATGATCAAACATGTCCACAAACCTCCTGACAATATCTGCAGTTGTCTTCAGCAGTGAGGAACTTTGTTACAACAGTTTATTTGTACTTGACTCACATTTATTTGTACTTGACATACATTTATGTTGTTCTCAATTGCCATATGCTTTTATTCGAAGTGACATACAGTGAATTCAAGGTATGCATTTTTTATCAGTATGTGTGTTCCTGGGAATCGAACCCACAGCCTTTGCACTGCTAACCCAACACAGCTTAAGCAACTGAACTACAAACACTAGAAACACTCATTTGCAGAGCTTATGGACAAGTAGTAGATTGCTGAACTATTATAACTGTAGCAGTCTAGCGGAAAAATATGGGGCTATTGTATGAAAGTTGAAGACATTAAAGGAGAATACAATACAGAATGCTGTCTGGTCTCCCCCACTGAGATTCTCTATCTCACCACCTGTGGTCTCGGGAACCTTTATTCTGCTCAAGTCTATGCAGTTAGAAACGGAGAAATGGAGGAAAGATAGAAGCAGAGATGGAGAACAGTGGGAGACAATGTCAAGCTTTTAATCTGTTAATGGAGGGATGTCCTGATTCATTTAGGAGCTTAAGCACAGACATTGTTTGGGTTTGTATTAAAAATGTATGTTGCTAATTTTGCAGAAGACAAAAGTGCAAATTTGACATTATTAATTCTGACTTCAGACTGCAGCCTGATTAACATTTAGGGCCAAAGTACAGGGCCCCTGTATGTTCGCCTATGCATTAAACCAGTTACATAACAAAGTCTCTTAACTCTGTACAGAACCTGACTAACCTTACAGTGATCCGACCAATGATTGCTAACATTCACGGCAAACTGTCCAATCATGCCTCAGATTTACAGTCTGACTAACTGTTGCAAAACTACATTTATTCTTTGCCACATAAATGTTTCTGTATGTGCAATTAAGTTAACATGTAACTAAAAAGACAAATGCCACAGGTGTTCTGGAAAGTGTGTTAAATACATTAAAAACCATACTGAATGTTTCGCAACTAATAAGAATTTAATTTACATCTTTAAGTGGCTGGATATCGATTCATGTTTAATTATATAGGGAAACTGATATTTTTCATGTAAATCAACAGGTTTTTTAGAAAAATTATTAAAAAAAAACATTGCAACATTGCATGCAAACAAAATCTAAAACAACTTTATTTTTCAGAATTCCGATAACAAGTCCATCTGAACCTATTAACTCACAAAAATAACCCAGATCTCATTATTTTTCTTAAATGTGTGATTTTGTTCTATTTTTTTCCAGGAAATGTGGCTTCATTTTCTTAACACATGGAAAATGCTGAAACCGGAACACTGGGGCGGTTACAGAAATGACTTGCTGACAAATTGGCACAAGCTTATGTAAGAAATTGACTCAGATTAGTTCCACATTTATTGGAATCCTTTGGGTTCAAAAGGTCAACTGGTGTCTCATGAAACTTGTGCAGCAAGTTATTCATTGACCTGCCTCAGGTGAGAATCTCAGATGTTGACTTATTGCTTACGATGGAAATTTTCCATTCCGCCTTTCCTGCCCCATGAAATTAGCATTCAGGTATCAAATTTTCCCGCATTACCGTGAGCCTGTGAGCAAGACTTTCCCCTCAGCATTGCATCTTTGTTCTTCGGTGGTGGCCGTCTCTTGGGCAGATGTTTATGGGTGGGTGAAATCTCAGGAGTGTTGAGTCATGGTTTTTGTGAGTGGGGCTGGAGGCGGCCATGCATTGCTATGCCTCATAGATTTGAGAACACTGATAGGCTGTCACAGAAAACACAGAGCACTGCAGTGCAGAGATTGGTAGAGTTGTGTTATCAATACTGTCTACTGAAGCGTGTCATAATGTGTTCTTTTATGGTACTTTCTGTATTAAAACCCCTAATTGTGCCACACACAATGAAAATGACGCAGAATTTCCCTACTTGACGGGGTCAAAATGAACTATTTCATGAACACAATGAGACGAAAGAAGTCTGAGTCTCAGTTCGATTAAAAGCCTGTAGACACAGACAGAATTCATTTGATTCGCCTGTTGAAGGCAAACCGCTCAGTATTTTATGTTAGTTTTCTATAACCCTGCCCAGCAAAAGGTGGTGTGTTTGTGTGGCTCTCTAAAATGGCAATACTGGTTTCAACCATGTTTGTTAGATCACCAATTACATTTCACATGTAAATCATGTTATAATATAAGCTTTGGAGATATCAGTTTTGTGCAGTAAAATATCACATTATCTGTATGACACAGACACTTGTGGTGTACTGGAGTTAGTGTCTAATTTATCTATATTAATGTCTTACTGCTGAATATTTAAGTGATTAAACAGCCATAAGTTATTTTAAAAAATAAAAATAAAATATGCTAAAATAAAAGAATTTACTAAAACATTAAAATATTTGCTAAAATATAACATCTGGTTTAACATATAACATATTTAACATATATTTTAAATATTTTTTCTACACAGTTCTAACACTATGCCAAGCAAGCCCCACACTCAGTGCCATTTCTGTCTAGATATTGGTCTGTTCTGTTTGGCACCACATAAATTTACTCATGAATGACAAAAAAATCAAAGAATATTTTGTTTCACTGATCATGTCTGTTTTTTTCTTAGAGCTTTCATTTCATTTGCTTGTCTCCAACGTTTTTTTCCATCAGTGATGAATAAAAACGAATCCTTCTCTCTGCTGTATCTGTAAGACTAGAAGGCTGCCTGCTGGCGTTTCCATGATGGCAACGTGCGGACAGACTGCAGAACCAAAACAGGACTTTGGTTCCAGCGTATGAGTGGCTTGTTCTGTGAAGATCTCCGTCGGAGTCCAGAGCGCCAAGCTTCATTCCAGAACATCTTTATTTCATTACTGCAGCAGCTCAGCAGTCAGTCTGTGTCTCTGTGTGCCTCCGTCTGTTTCTGATGCTCTTCCTACATCTGATTAAGAGACAACAGAACAACATAAAAACAGTCTCTTTCTCTTCTCTTGTTCATTACAATGCACTGAATTGTGAATTGGCACAACTGTTCTGCATCAGTAATGTCAAAGCAATAATAATATTCCTTTATAGAGTCTTATAGCAGTTACACAACAGAAAAATCTGTAATGGAGCATTTAATGGATAAATGTGTAAGACACTTTATTGACAGTGTGGAAACAGTTCAATATTAAGCAGTGAAACTAGAAACTATTTCCAAAATCTGGCTTCTCTAAAATTCACATTGGTTAATGGATACTTAGGATAAAACAATTTGCAGGTACAATTGCATAAGGTACAATTTTCTTGACATTATTTTGCAAAATTCCTGACTTCGTTATGTTCTGAAATCAATAGATTTGGGACGTGAATGCTGCTTTGATACTTGCTGACCTGACATTGAGAATCAATCTTTAATTGTCTTACATATAGTCTAATAATACTTACAGTACTTTTGTTTTTAAGGTATACCTGGTTTTCATTTCATTGTGGTGTGTCACTGTTGATTTACCTCAGATGCAAACCACACGTCCAACTGTAGCTTCAATCATACGCTTCTGCCGGCTAGCGTCAGACTAATGCTGAACAGATGAAGCAGAGACTTGTGTGGGGAGCCGGCAAACGTGCAAAACATTGTTACAAACAGTATGACAATGTCCCATTATCTAATCCGTCTTTTCCTCTGTGCCTCTCTCACTTTTTCAGTGTGTATGTGTGTGTGTCTTCAAACGGGTAGTTTGCTCTCTAATGGGGCCTGTGTTTTTAATGAGCACTAAGCTCCTGCTGTTTGCACACTCACATTCGGTCCCCTTCATTACTTCTTTATCACCCCTCCAAATACCCCCCTTCCCTCCATCATCATCATCATCACCTGAGCAGCACTTCTTCTCCACTCCACTCATTCTTTGCTGTAGTTTAATTACTCTTCTTCTCTCTGGCAGCATTAGTATGGGTGTGGGGTGGTAACTGAAGTCTTTTCTATACTCCACTGCTCCTACGCTGCACCAATAACAGCCACTGCAGTAATTTATAGTCTGTTGTCTGTTTTAAAGGCATCAGCATGTTTAATACACCTGCTCCACCGTCACGCTCGTCTGGTCACTCTCTCTCTCTCCTCCAGAGAGTGTCTCTCTCGCTCTTTCTCTCTAATGTTCGCTCAAGCCATCACCTCAGGCGCTAAAATCCTGTCTCTCTGTTTTCTACCCTTTCTTCTCGCACTCTTTAATTTTCTGCTGGTTTTTATTCTCTTTATTTCTTTAAACCCCACCCTCTCATCTCTCCGTCCCTCTGCAGGACCTCACGCATATCTGTGCTTTCTATCTCTCCGTGCCTCTATCCATCACTCTGTTTGCGTGCAGCTTCCGTTCATTTTTCTCACTCTTTGCTTGTCATTAATTGAAGATGACATCAGATCTATCGCTTTCACGTTCATCCTCTTTATTTGTTTCCCATCAGAGAGGTCACCTCTCTCTATCTCTCTGTCTCTTTCTCTCTCTTGTTATGTACAGCACCAATCGCCCGATAATGAGTTATGAACTTTAAAGAGTGTTCACTTAAAGCTTTAGAGCTTGTTCACTTAAAATTCTGTCACAGTTTACATTAGAAGAATCTTTCCTTGTATAATTTAAGTGAAAGTTAAAATAAATTACACTCTATTCATTTAAATGCAAAATATGTATATAATACATATATCATATATCAAACCTTACATCATGGTATTATATGCAATCAAATGTATTATATGTATTAATGATATTAAAATTTCAGGTCATTTTTAAATTAATTGACTTATTACATTTACATACATTTATTCATTTAGCAGACACTTTTATCCAAAGTGACTTACAGGGCATACATTCAAGGCATACATTTTTATCATCACTTGTGTTCACTGGGATCAAACCCACATCCTTTGCGCTTCTAAAGCAATGCTCTACCAGTTTAGCTACACAGGAACACATCAATGTACTGATGTTAAAGGAATACTTCATGAGTTAATGACAGAATTACTGTTAAAAAATTTCAAAAAATGTCAAATTATAATTTTTGGGTCAACCATTCCTCCATTGATATCACCTGCTGAGTGTAGAAAGTATTTGACAGGGACCCTGTGAGTAGGAACACAGCTTCTGTCTGTCTCTATCACACATCTACACCTGGTGTTGTGACTGCTGTGGTGTCTTGCTCGTTTTCTGGTCACAGTAATGGAGTCCTTGAACTTGTTAGCCGTGAACAGTCTAATCCCGCATGCTTTCAACCCCCCAACAGGTGCTGAGTGCAACTCGACACTCGTTTGTGCAGGATGGAGGGAAAGAATTCTGCAGAGAAAAGAGAACAATCTGGAGGTCTGACAGGAAGAAGGAGGGAAGCTTTTCTCCTGGGAAAAGAGAAAGAGAGAGAAGGAGAGAGAGAGAAACTTCAAAACCTACTCTGTTCAATTCCTCACAAAGTTCTCACAGAGTTCTGTCACGACTTGAGATTTTTTTTCTTTCCTTGTCATGTTTTCCTGTAGGCATGTGCTTGCTTCATTAAATGTGGGCATTTCTCTTTAGTCAGGCTTTGTTAGGAAGTTTTTGGTTGTGACTGCATCATTTCGCAAACAGGAAATCTAAGATGTGTTGATTATATTAGATGATAGTTTATCATTCACTGCTCTGGAAATTCAGAGAAGAACTGTATTGCTCAGCGGTTTCTCCTTCATAGCTCAGAACAGAGTTTTTTATTTTGGATTTGTTAAGGAATTAACTTTTCAGATGTTTATTTTAAAAGTTCACAAAAAATTTATGTAGATAGCATTGCTTAGACTATTTGGTATTGAAAGTTAAATGCATTAGTATAAATTAATTACAATTTCACACTTCAGATTGCAAACTTTGATATCTTGCACATTTGAGGACAGTCTGTGATATTGTTAAAATAATTTTTGAAACTTTAGTGACAACACACAAGATTTTCCCGGTGTTTTCAGGAAAAAAATTGAGAAGTAGCAGATTTTACCAAAGGTCTCGGTTTGTTCTCTGTTCAGTCTTGCAGAGATTAGGAATAAGAATTATTAGGGGGCTTTGTGGACTTTTCTAAATGATTTTGTCACCTTATACCTTCGATATTCTTTGTTGCAGTGAGAACTGCCTCCTGAAATAAGTTGCTAAGCTTGTTTCTCAATTATTTTTCCAGCCATTTTTACAATCTTGGGACAGTTTGAAATCTTTCAAATAGAAAACTGGCTTTGATGTAATCTTTTTAAAAGAGTGAAAGCAATAGAATGAACTGTGTTCTAGACCCTGAGGATGAGAAGGAGTGATGCACTTTGTCATGAACACGCTTTTCACTCCGATACAACAGGAGTCAATCTCCAGAGCTCTGTGAAACTAAGTGAAAAGATGGAAGGAGAGAGAAAAATATCAGAACACGGCTTCCCTCAGATGCCTTCTGAAAAACAATCAGGTAGCAGACATGCACTGTTCTGAAGTACTCTTAGAGGTAAATGGGGTGTCAATCAAGAGCTTCTGAATACAACATATTATCTATATCTCCTGCTCTGACATCCTCCATCAGATTTTCTTTCTATCTGTCTCTTGTTGTCACTTGCGTCTATATAACCTTGATCATGGGCGAGATGAGAGCCTGACTCATATCTTAGCTATAAAAAATTGTGGGCATGCACACACACATCACGCAATGTCCCCGGCAAACTCTGTTTTAGTCAGAGAGAAGAAACTGAGAGAATCTTACAAAGACTGTTATGAACATGTTAATATCATATTTCCCGCAAATCAAATGAAAACATGTATGAAGTTATATTATGCCTGAAGTATCACTGTCATAATGCAAAAAGTGCACTTTCTATATAAATGAGTATTTTAAACCATCAAGCATTTTAGAAGCTGCCCCTGTTTTAGGTGAACTATTACTTTATATGTCTTTAAATATAAGCAAACTTGTAAAACATGTCTAACTTCTCTTCTAATTTGGGGTTAAAAAGTTACTTTAAGCACATTACTTTACTAAGATGTTATGTTGAAAACACTCTTTCACACACACACACACACACACACACAC
>JBAJNP010002170.1:33094-44350 GCA_036877545.1 Yasuhikotakia modesta
ATCACACACTTTCACCCCCACACACACATTCACACAGCACCCCAATGCGTGGCTGTTTACCAGTAAGTCGTCCTGATGCAGACCGCAGGGGTTAGAGGTCGATACTGAGAACAGCTAACGTGCAGCAAATCTCTCAGTGTGTTTTTACACAGGTGAATAATTTATGTACCTCTCTCTTTTTCAAGGACTTGGTTTTACCTCATCATTCTCTCTTATCTACACATCAAACTTCTGCTCTCCTCTGAACAGAAATGCTGTCGATATCTCATCTTCTTGTGTTCCTCGTTCTCTTCTTACTCAAAACTGAAACCATTCTGTCTCTACTACTAATGTCTCTTACTTACAAATTTTTTTTCCATAGAAAAGAAAAATCACAAATGTTTCTCCTAGAAAAATTAAATGGAGAACAATGATGTTCTGGTTCAATATAGAGAAGACATTTAGAAGTTTAGAAGAAACTTCTAAAGATAGTTGATACCAAACCTATCTGAGAGCTCTATTAATTTACCAGAGCCATAAAGGAACAACCTCTGAACAATACAATCTTTCTCCCAAATGGCTGAGACTGTTAAAACGCCAGACATCTATGATACTGACCAACAGCTAGTGCTGATGACCTTTAGCTGGCTGTCTCCCTACATTGCCTTCCTTCCTTGTTTCTTCTTCACCTGTTTCCTCCGTTTCTCCCTCCATCAGTTGGTGAGGTGTGTTGGAGCTGACAGCATGAGATGAAGGTGTAGCTGCTGTCAGACCTGCAGACTTGCAGATTGATAAACCACAGCTGATGGGTGAATGAAGGTGTGTGTGTGTGTCCTTGGACCAAGCGAGAGTCTCTGTATGGATTTTTTAGAGATTTGAGAGGGTTTGCATATGTGTTGCTTTGGAACATCCCTGCGGCAGAGGATTTGTGTGGGACTTGTGGATAAAATATGTAACAGTAAGAAAAGTAAAAAGAGAGACAGACAGTGAGAAAAAACACATAGAGTGTGACGATTAAAAAAATAAACATTATGTTCCAGTCAGGTGTGACGTGAGGGACCACGTCACACGATAAAAGCTCTTGCATGTTAATTTGTTTTTTCTTATTGAAACAAGGATTAGTGACACATTCTGTCAAATGCTAATTTATATTCAGTATCGCAGTTGCTCCACTCACTATAGTGTCTCATTGGATGACTTAGACTATTTAGGCTATAGAATTTAAGCCATTGTTCTGATGTTTTTCTATACAGCTCCATTGAAACACTATGCTCTGGAATAAGTGCTATATTAAAGCAGTTATGTTCCACATAACTAAATATCTCCTGATTTGCTATGATTTTGTGAAATCACGCAGCAGTTTCAATTCAATGTGAACACCTGTTTTCAAAAGAGAAGCTTGACTGTAGTAGACTCTAGACAAACTGCTGTGTTTTGGCTAGTATGTAAAATGAAATTTTCTATGCTGATTTGTATGCAGAGTAAACATTTATGTTTGTTTGAGACCTCAGCACAGCAGCACTCAATAGAGTGAATTTGGTGCAGGACTGTCAGTTTGTCTGACCGGTGGCAGACAAAGAAATTGTTCAGGAAACCTGTTTGAAGACCCTTAGTTTGGTGCCACTAATGGCCCAAAATGACACACCTCAGCTTTAAATCATGACTAGCTTGTAGTTTTAAAGAAACTTTCTCAGCAGCGCTGTGTGTGCGCATGAGCTGTGATGTGTTTGTCTCAAAGAAAACGCAAGAGAAAGAGGAAGAGCAAAAATGTACGCTGGGAGAAATGTGAGCCCTGCAGAGGAATCCAAGCAATCGATTGTCATATTCATCTGGTGTCATGCACAATACCAGAGTTAAAGGCCTGTATAAATAATCATAATTACAAAAAGCCCACAGATTGCTTTCCAATACACCGATCATCCGCTCAGTTCCGCCGGGCTTTGGCGATTGATCTCTTAAGATTATTTGTGAGCTTTTTTTGTTTTATTTTCTTTTGCTGTCGTACAGCAAACTATATATTACGCTTTCTGCAATATTACAGAGCTGTGAGTAATGTGTAATGAGTAATGTGTGTGTGTGTGTGTGTGTGTGTGTTTAAATGAGCTGGTGTATCGCCAGGGGGTGTGAGTGAGAACAGGCCTCAGTAATTGAATCGCTGTCTCTGTCTCTGATCTCGCCATTATACCATCCTCTCTCTCTCTCTCTATAACACACACACACACACTTCCGCACAATGCACACAAACACAGATTCAGCCTAATTAAATTTCTAGCACACATCACTTGGTTTTGTTCTTTTTTTACTCTTCAAATGTAATTTTTCCCTGAGGACAATAAAATAAACATTAAATGCATCTAACGCACACAAATTGCTCTATTTTATAGGACATTTTGTCTGTGAGGCGATGGAAGTAAACACTGCAGAAGATAGAGGGGAGGAACAAGATGTAGCAGCACAAAATGGTTGTCGCGTGCTTGCAGTCTTGAGTGTGTGTGTGTGTGTGTGTGCGGTGTGTGGCTACAGGTGTGTGTTCTGTCTGAATGTGTTAACGTAACAGGTCTTTGCCCAGAGCGGGATTGGAGTCTTCAAAATGGCACGTCAACCAAACAATCTATCAGGTGCCCTAAAAATAGAAATGAACCAAATATAAACAACATCAGGCAAGAGTGATTAAACTTCCAATTAGGGTTTGATGCACAATTAAGTTATCAGAAATTATTTGCAACTTTGTCATCTGCTGTTGCTTTTATACAAAGCAACTTTGAGTACATTAATTATGGATAGTAAATAATGACATTATTTCTGTCTGTTTCTCATTAAAAGCTATTGTGCGGCTTGTGACTTCTAAAACAGGACATGACTTTTATGCACTACTTTTTAGCTTCAACAACAGTGGTATGTTCAAAAATGCTTTTGTAATCAATAATATGCAGTATACACATTTTCTAAATCTGTTGAATACTTGAATAAATAGCTAGAAGAAGAAACATTTCCCACAATGCAACACACCTTTCTTGTTATTGTAAGAAATGAACCATAATCAATAACCTTTTTGTAAAAAAAAAATGTTGGTAATTTGTTAGATTGTAAAACATACGAAATTGCATTAACCAAACATATTTGTAACTGGATACTGAATTAAGAATGCATCAAAGTAATGTTCTATGATAATGCTGTATACTGTTTTTTAATAGTATACACTAATCTTGCACACTGAACGTAGTATGAAATGTACAAAGCCTCCTCACCCTAAAACTATCACAGTGTAACACAGCAGTACTAAACTTTGTCCTGGCAGGCGTTCACACAGCCTGGCTTTAGTTTGTCTTGCTGCTGGTCTCTCATCCAGCCCCACTGTGTCCATCTCTTTTACTACTCTGAATAGAGAGCTTCCCCTGGGCCGCTGTCAATGCTGTGAACCCGCTGCCAAACCAGAACACAACCGTCTGCAACAAAACACAGGCTTTTATTCCAAACCATTTCCATTAAATCACATTCTCACACCTCTGAAAGAGACTTAATCAGCTGGAAAATAAACCCGAGCGCACGCAGACGCCCAGCGAGAAAAATAGCGCAGGCTGATCTGAGATCCATCCGCGGGCACGCTCAGTTATTGGCTGAGGATTAGACAGAGCACGAAGACAACTGATCTGAGGTCAGGGTTCCAGACAGGTGCTGATCATTAGTGTCCTCATTAGATACCGACACAGAAGAAGAAAGAACTGACAGAGAGGTGAGGGAGTGGATTATGTCAAATGCTCTGGGCATGTGGCAGAAACCGGACAATCGGTACAATGTCAATCTCTGTCATGTTTGAAATCAACGAGATTTCTCAGTATCTGTATGTTAATGGTATGATTGTGTTTCCCTGTGAGATTTGGGCCCATCTCAGCTAACAGGGAATATTCTCAGAACGTTGGCTAATGTTCTCTAAAAGTTCTATCAAAATATTAAACAGAACCAGAACTTTTTTAATGATGTACCAAAAAGGTCTCATTCTTAAGCTGTTTATTTTTTTTTAATATAGATTGCAAAACATTACAGAAAGTGAAAATGTTTGAACAACATTCTCATAACATTTGGGAAACGTTCCCCCAACCTAAAACTGTTAGCTGGGGTGATGTTTATATGATTATAAATGAGAGTTTTATTGCGATATTGTAAGTGTCTGTTGAGGGCCATTCTAACACAGCAGGAACATTGACACTCAAGCTCTCATTAGAGAGAATGAAGCTTAATGAGAGAAATTAATGATGGCAGAATGCTGAAAATGGGTTGGTGTGTGTGTGTGTGTGGTTTTTCTTCTCCTGTAGGGAATTTAGGCCTATGCCCAAAACAATAGTGGAATCTAACAAACTGGGTGAAGGCTACCTTTTATGAGACCCAACCCATTAAGTCAGGTAACAGTCAGGAGGGATGCCTCAACAACCATCAAGGTTAGGCCGCAATTTTAAATAAAAAATATTGCATAACCATGATGTCACAGCATCATTTTTTATTTTGTTTAGTGTCGGCTGTGAATAGTACTTTCACTTCTTATTCTCTGTGTTCACATTATTTCCACACAAATTCAGTATATTCAGTAAAGCTGCTATCATTATCACCATATTTCAGTTTCATCAAACAATGAAATAAGTATGTTTGTCTGAAAAGCTGATAGATTTGTCGCTAATCACTTTTTGGAAAAAGGCATCAAAGTGCAGCGATGGCATAACTGGCAATTTGTGGTTATGACTGTAGACCTGTTTATTAAAAATATTACATTTTTATTTGTTTATTTTGTTAATCTTGTTGGTTTTTATTTACTTTAGGGCTATGCAGGGGAAGATGATAAAAATATTCAACATTTAATTTAATATTAAAAAGTAAATATTTTTGTTCTGCTAATTGCATAATGCATAAGGAACTTTAACAACATTTACAAACAGTTTGAATAACCACACACATTTGTCTGAATGTGAGTTTGGCTCAGCTAAAGACTGCTTAAGAGAAGTTGTGTTTGCCTGAGGAGTTTTTATTGCGCTGTGTGTGTAATTTGACCAATGATTGCTTAGCCCCATCCAACTGTTTATAGCTCATTAACATAGTCTCATCATCTCCACAACAACTGTACCCCAAAGTAATGTGTGTATGTGCCAAAGCGAGTGAGAATTTAAACACTCATTGCTTTGAGGGCTGTGACAATAATGTTTTTGTATAAATAGTTGTGTTAGAAATAAAAAGCCTGTGTGTGTGTGGTCCCCAGGGGAAGTGTTGAGTCTGTTTTTATCACTCACTGAGCATCATTATTTCTTGCTACTTCATGCTCTCTCTCTTTCTCAGTTGCTCATTTGCCCCTCAGGACAGACGTCTTCATATCATTTCATATCTCTGAGGGGCAAAATATTTAGACAGCCCATAATCAGATTGAACTTGAACCAAAAGAGATGGATGTGTGTGTGTGATGATGGGAGAGGTTATTTCATTACACTGGGGGAGAGATTGATTCCACTCATCGGATGGATGGAGAGAGAGAGTGATGCAATACTATTTATTTACCACATCAATCTAAAATAACAATTCTACTAAAAGCATCTGTCTATCTGCACATCTGCTCCACCCTCGTACTCTCTACAACTACAGTATATCTGATATGTTTAATACTGACTCTCTCTCTCTCTCTCTCTCTCTCTCTCTCTCTCTCTCTAGCTCACTCTGTGTGTGAGAGGTCAGCTGTGAGTGTATTAAGGTGTGTGTAACATGATGTTTTTATCCACCTATTACACACCTGCCTGGGCACAAACACACCCTACTGCGCGCACACACACACACACACACTGACACAGTAACAAAACACCTCCTTACCACATATAAAAACACCAGAAACACACACTCAAACCTTTGAAGCTGTTTTGGTGAGGGCCACTCACAGACTGACAGCTTCCTCTGTGGTACTGTGGGATGCTTTTGAAGAGATTTGTCCTATAATATCTGATTCTAAACTTTCACAATCCATCTTTGTCCTTGTTAAATATACACGAGAAACACGTTTCATGAGCCTTTTGAGTAGTGGAAAGCAGTGAAAATATCAAATGTTCTTACAAGTCTTACAGCTTGTAACATTTGTGAGGACATCTTTAAAAATGTGGTCCTCACAAGCACATACAAGCATGTTCACACACTAAATATTCCCACTTCATACTCGTACTACCACAAACCCTTTTTATACATACATTAAAAAGTCCATATCTCACAAACACAGCACACATGCACTTTCTCACTCTCTCTCTCTCAACACACACAGACATACACACACACACACACACACACTAACACAAACCTCATTACCCCACTCAAACATCTCCCAATGGGAGTTACAGGACCGAGCGTTAACATCGCTGATGACATCACCAGAAGGTACACGAGTCCAAATCAAGGCTTGTGTGTGAAAGTGTGTGTGAGGGACAGAGATAAAGACGCCACATTTTCACTGTTTCACCCTCTGAAATCCCTTCAATGGCTGCATTCTGCTGTCACCCAGCAGAGAGGAGCTGATGCATTCTGGGTACGTCTGGAGACACAGAATGAAAGGGAGAGATAGATGCTGTGTGCTTGATAAGGCTGAATGGGCAGAATAAAAGACAGAAGAATAGTTTGTCTGTGTTTTGTTCTGCAAAGACATATTTTGAGCAATGTCCTGCTGTGAGGTGTTTTGGAAGGCTTTTATAAGATAAAGTTAATATGAGAATGTGTGTGTGTGGGAGGGAGAGCACAGAGGCCTCAGAGGTAAACAGGGAGCAGCGGGGTCTCTGGAGGACTATAGAGGGACAACGGAAGTCTCCGAGGTCATAACACAATAGATTTCATCTGTTCCCTGCTGAACACACACACATATTATTTTTTTATAATGGTACATGTAAAAACCATGATAATACTGTTGTATATGTAAATAACATATCTCAAGGTATTACAATGGTACCATATAAAAATGCTCAGATAGAAGACAACCGTACTAATATGACCCAAAAATCGTGCCCCAAAAATGTGAGAATAATGTAAAAAGATAAAACAACTATGGCACCATGTGTAGAAAACTTTAATGACAAAATTGCTGACAATTTGTACATTTTTGTAGTGATACAAATACATAAACTCCATAAACACAATGACACCCACATTGACACATATCTGAAAACAATTATCACGCATATTCTCACAGTAACGCTTAAACCTGTCTGTCTTTTACACGCACATACTCAAATGCTACACTGTTTATCACTGCCAACTCCATCTGTTTAGCTTTCACTCTGCAATTAATAACACAGTTTTCGTAAGTGTCGTTTTGTCATTTCATTGTTCAACAACAAAAAAGGAGCTGACAAAGAGTTTATACACACACAAAACTCTCTCTCTCTCTCACCCACACACATGCAGCCCTATTTCAGACTCCCCCCATGCTCTTTGTTCCATAATCAATATTTTAATAAGCAGAAAGGATGAGGGTTTAATCTTAATCAATAACGGCCATATGCTGTATGGGGGAATGAGATGAGAGCAAATCTTCCTCACTGACACTTCATACATTATCTGCCTGACGTTATCAAATGCTCTGTTCAGAACGCAGAACACTGCGCTTGCAGCTCATACATCCCAAAACCCAGCTTACATGTTCTTTTAACCAACATTAGGGATGAGAATCTAACAGATTTAATGATTCTAGTTTCCGATATGGTTCCACTGAGCAGTTCCAGTTCCTTAATGGTTCCATTAATGATTCTTTCAGTAATTGGCCATAATTATATACTTAACAACAAACATGCAAAACATAAATAATACTACTTTTGGTGACATATATAAACACGGCTAAAAGTGTGTTTTTAACACTTTTCTGGTGCTGTAGATTTGACTAACATTCTTACTTTGGGGTAAAATCTTTTAAATACATCATTTTATTTATTATAAATCTGTATTTTAACACACCATCTTCCAGCTTATACACATGTGGATTTATATACAGCTTATTTATACTGTAGCTATAACCTGCAATTTTCTTTCATTTTCATGTCTTATTTATAAGAAGTGATATTTTCTTAAACCTGAGCACAGTTTGAGACACTTCTGCAATCTCCTTTGAAACTGTTCTGAGATACAAGGAAAAAAACTATAAAGTTTCCATTTGTGCTCCAATTAATCTCATTGCATTTTATGAGAAAGATTAAGAGACTAAAGAGATCCCTAGGAGAGTCCCTTCTTTGTGCTCTTTTTGTTAGTCCCACTGTCTTTCTCATACACACATATGCTAAGACAACAGGTACAGCAGCACAGATGGCTTAATCCATCACACAAATATGATCATGTGACCGAGGGACCAACCAATGTGCTGAGAGACACCATTGTTAACCAACTGCTTTCCTCTCTCCTCCTAAACTTCTCTCACCCTCAGCAGCTCTGACGGCTGCCTAGCTGAAGTCACATCACCTCACTGGACTCAGCACTGCTAATACATCATGTGACGGTCCGTCTGGTCGTCCTGCTCGTGTGAGTCGTAAGTGTATAGATCAGGATGGGTGACAGTCTCATGGCCCCGCGGTAAAAAGCTCATGGCAGTGATGGATGTGAATCCCAAAGAGAACATCATCCAGCAGCCATCAATCAAAAGCACAACAGGAAACAGCAGTTCTGCTTCCAACCAAGTGACGTTGGTTTTAGTGCTGCAAGGGACTCATTAGAGCAGTGATTCTCAGCTGGTTCTGCCTCAGGACTTCAAGTTTGCATCGGACATCTAGTAGTGAACTGATACCAAAATAGCTTTTTATACATGAGCAAACAAAACACATATTTAAAAGTTTAATCATTTATCAATGGTAATTTATTTATATTAGCATAACAGGCTTGTTTGTTTGTTTTCTAAATGTCATTGTCAGTTTTATGCTCTTAGCTGCCAATAATAACACACTGCGGTTAGCAAAACTTTTTATTCATTTCATTTCAACTTGTATTTAACATAGTTTGAGTGGTATGTTATTTTATCATCATTTTTCACCAACATCCAAAAATGTTTTTTTCTTCACTTTTATGAGCCTTTCTGCATTAAGCACTACATTTTTCGCTTACAGACCAAAGCACCAATTGATAATCGTGGATTTACACGGTGAGCGCAATCAGACACAGACATACTGGATCAGACACAGATCAGATCTCTCTGTGTGCAAATAAAAAACAGGACAAAATAGGAAGAAACTGAGATCTGATATGCTGCCTATGTGTGATTATGCCCGCTGTATAGCGCCAACCATATGCCAGCATTCTGTGGTCACATCTGTCGAAAAGGGGCACTCACAGATTGGAAATGTGCTAATGCGTGTGCATGAGAGTGAGAGAAGGAGAGCACATGAGAGAGATTTCAGAACCCTATACTGCTGCCATATCTCATACTCATGTTTTTTTCTGTCACCTGTTCATTTGTATGGCTGTGACAGATCTCATTATGACTTTGGCACTGCTTCATCCTCTCCTGCCAATGCAGCATTCCGGGATGGAATTTTCACCTAGCGTGCGCTAGTTCTGCATCCCGCGTGCATGCGCATGCACATCGCTAATTACTGCCGTTGTCCGCTGCTACAGACATGACAGAAACAATAACATTAATTATCTCGACACAGATAGAGCTGTTCGGGTGTTTAGACAGAAATGCTGTCAGTTGCTACGAGTGTTTTAATTGTTGATTAGCTAACAAGGGCCTAATTAAGAGAAAAAAGGACTCATAGCGTCTGTCTCGTCAGGAATATTGTCATGTTGTAATGTTACTGTAAGACATTTAATACAAACGGCTTATAAAAAATTATGCCACGATGTTGAGTGGAAAACTGGAAAGTGCAAAACACTTTGAGCTACCTTAAAGGTTAACCTAGTAAAAGAACATGTTAGAGTTCAAAACTAATTAAACACTTTAAATGATTCATGGCAGGATATATTAATAGATCAAAGTTGTTAAATAAATTACTACTTGTTGGTCAGTTGCAGGTAGTGTCAGGCACATTGTCATTTTAGAGAACATTTCATTGGCCAATAAGATGTGTATACAAGATGAGTCATTGAAATTTTGCATATGTTTAAAAAAGTAACTTTGATCACGTTCAGGAGTTCGCCAGAAAATACATTAAAGTTGGCTTCAGAATTAAAACACATGCACTAAAAAGCCACAAAACTCTCATTTTGATTTCATGGAGTCCTGAAATGCAACATAAATGAGATCTCCATTACATCTCCTGAATTATGAAAGAGGAACCCCTGAGCAATAAATTTCCTCTACAGGAACGTACACAGCCATATAAGTCATTTTCTTCACACGCACAAACACACACACGCACACAGGAAGAGGCGTTTATGAAGGTAAGTTTGCAGTGAGTAAGTTGTGAGTCAGTCGGCGTGTGGGAACGAGGCGTAGTAAATTACGTCTGCAGGCATCAGCAAATACACTCCTGCGGAGATGGAGGGATGCTATGACAGAATGATGGAGCGCAGATGAAAAGAGATCAAGGGAGTGTGTATGTGTGTTTATGTGTGTGTGTGTGTGTGTGTGTGTGTGTTTATTTGTGTGTGAGAGAGAGCATGAGAGAGTGTATTAGCTCTGCTAAGACAGCATGTTTTCAATTGTTTCTGCCATCATTTTTTTTCTTAACGGAGCATGTGGTGACATGTGAAAAGGTTTCTTAAGTTAAAAGCTTTTCCCGGTCAGTTCAGTAGAGTGAGTTCAGTTATTCCAGTGGGGAACTGAGTGGATTGTTGTGGAACAGAAACATTTGAAGCTGATAGAGAGAATTTTACAAAAACTATCAAGAAATGTCTAGGTCATGTTTTGTCCCGAAATCAAAAGAAATAAAAGAGATTTTGCATTGATTTTGATGTTCACCCCCCTCACACACATTCTCGGTAGCCTAATGTGATGTATTTTGGCTGTCAATTTTATTTTACTATAATGTATGATAAATAATTATATTATATAAAATTATACACACATATATATCATTTAAATGGTGAAGCAGGGGTGTAAACAAACATGATGCCAATATTTGTTGTACAGAATGTAATATATAAAATTCATTCAAATTCTAATTCTATAATAAACCCATAATGTGCAGCGACAGCTGTATTGTAAACACTGTGGCTATCACAACATTGCACTGTTTGTTTGACAATCCCAACATTCTGACACAGCAATATTAGCTTAGCCAATGATATGAGATTATGCCAGGGCTATCTGTTTGCCAACAAGAGGTACAGGAGAGGCTCAGTGCC
>JBAJNP010002171.1:0-51044 GCA_036877545.1 Yasuhikotakia modesta
GTTCAGTTAGACACCTTATTAAATAAAACACTGATAGCGTGCGTTTGAAGGTTTGTGTTACCCCTCCCCTAACCCAGCCCTTCTCAGGCAGATAAAATACAAGTGGCTAAGCTATTACCTGAATGGGTTTGTAAGTAATCTTTATCTAGTGAGGTAGCCTGAAGTTGATTTATCTGTGCCCAGAGCCTCAGTCTGCCTTTCAGCCCCTCTGTCGTTTATCTTGTCTCTTGTGTTCCTTACAACTTCAATGGAGGCATGGTGGTAAAATCTACAGTATATGGGTTTGCAATAATATACCACTATAGAGTTTATTAAGGACGTTTGGTTTAGGTCCAGTGAGATTAGGAATCAAGTCATACATCTGCAGTACAATTGCAGGTAGTGATGGCTGGGGTATATCATTTACAGCGTGGTCAATACAGCGCCGTATATCTCCAAAGCAGCTTTCACATAAATGACTTGATGTGCACGTCTTAACTAATGTTGAAATAGATTCACTTTTTCTTACATATTAATTCACCAGCCAAATTCAAAAGTCTAGAACGTTTTATGAAAATCAAATCAGTTTAAACAGATTTGACAATTTAGTTGGTGTCTGGTCCCAACTCAGTCTGACAGCAAAGGTTCGCCGATCTACCAAGATGAAATAAATTAGCACGTCGTCATGAAAGCTACTCTGAAATTGTTCGATTTTATTCTAGCGCACTGTCAGGTTGGTGTAGTTTTTTAGAGTAATATTAAAAGCATCAAATTAATGAGTTTTGTGTTTGGTATAAATTATTAAGGATGATTTGTGGCCCCTGGATATTGTGGTGAGATATAATTGGTAGAAGTAATGTGATACATAATTAATATCGTGCTGCGTTTTTACTTTTTAATATCGCAGTTTAATATCAAAAAACAAAACCTAACAGGACAGATGAAAAACGCCGATGCTCAGATTAGAGTTTATGAGAGGGCTGGGGTTGAATAAAAACTGTATTCTTGTATCACATCTCACCAACTACTAATTAGACAGATTCTGTCGTATTGCGTTTATCGCGAGCGGCGCATTTCAGACAATTAAAGGTGACACTATTGTCAGATGTTCTTTTTTTAGTTTCTAATTATGTTTTTTAATAACCCACCCTTACCAGGGGGTTTAAATGGCAGCTTTCATAAAGCCCTTCTCTCAGACGTTGTCTGCGTGAGAAGAAAAACTTAAATTCCGACAGGAAAAGGTATTACAGCTTGTCTTCCTGTAGCACGGGAGTTTTAAATGCTTGAGTGACTGTGTTGAGTCTTGACAGGCTGTCGCCTGTAGCGGTTGTGAGCTACAGAGCACAGAGAACACGCTGCCCCAACAGTCCTGTCTAAACTCACGCTGATGAAGAGGTAATTGCTCAATCAGCCTGTCGTTTATCCAAAGCTACTTTACTGTATTCAGGCGATTTTTTTTTTATCTATTTATCTGTCTAACATAGTAAACTTTATAGTTTTCTATAGTGTGTGTGTGTGAAACTTTAATGTTTTTGTTAACATTAAGGAAACGTTCTTACAACCAAAACTGTCAGCTGGGTGAGATACTGCAGGCATGAGCAGAAGCAATGTAAATTAAAATAAATAATCTCAGATTTTTTTTTATATTTTAAACAGAAGTTAGCAATTGCAGCTTTATTTTTTGACTGAAATGATGTTTTACATTGAAACATGCGTCACGGAAGCTAAACGCTCACGAGTGTCGCTTCATGTCACGGCCTTTAATCTCAGCTGTCAGTAATTTTTCAGGTTCGGATCGATATGGCGAAATGCAGTCCAGCTATACAGCAGGTGTCAGACTGGCAGGTAGGAGATGAGAGAAGATATCAGCCACATCTTCATCTCGCTGAAACTCATGTCAGTTAGCAGATAAAGTCATTATAGTCCAACAGATAGCTGGTCATCTTTAAATGTAGACAAATTATGGCATGTGATGTCAGACAATGTACTGAGAGCCCCAAACAGGAATTTCACCCTTAACATGATCGTATGTTAGGTGGACGGACAAAAGTCTGTTGTTACTCTTTTCATATTCAGTACATAGCGGTAAAAAGTTCTTTGAGAACTGAAGTTTTAAAGGTTTTAAAGTAGCAAAAACAGCCTGTTTGATCCTAAGGGTCAAATTAAGACAGTAAAACGTATAATACTGCACTGGCTGTGTTCAGAGCAAGAAAATTGTGTAACATTATTAACATTATACATTTAAAAAGTACAGAATATATCCCCTTTTCAAGTATTCATTTTTTACAGCCGCTTCCATGGTTAAATATATGTATGTATACAATCTTTATGTAAGACAGAAATAACAAATCAGAGCAAATGACTTTGTAAATGAAGATAAGCAGTGATTGCAGCTCACTCGTGGTCAACAGATGCTTTAATCCTTCAGTACGACAGACATGGTGTCATGAATGCAACTGCAGATGAAGAATCAATTTCCTGAGGAATATATGGAGGGCAAAACCTGGTGAGATATGGGCCTGTGAGGACACAATGATGAAAGATGCATAAAGCCCTCGGTTACTGGCTTTAGAAAGAGGATTTGACAGCCATTTTGTAGCCAACCTTCATAAAAGAAGTTATTCTGGGCGTTCGCTATATATACCTGTGTGAAAAGGTGTGTGTGTGTGTGTGAGGCCAAATGTTTGTTTATGTGTGTGTGTGTGTGGAGTCCAATGGTGTGTGTGTGAGGCCAAATGTTTGTTTATGTGTGTGTGTGAGAGTGTGTGTGTGAGGCCAAATGTTTGTGTATGTGTGTGTGTGTGTGTGTGTGTGTGTGTGTGTGTGTCGGCTGGTGACTCTGTGGGTGCCTTCCTGCACTGACTCACAATATTGCTGACTCAGTGGTATAGAGAGGAGGTGGAGGAGAGCCAGATACAGCACCACCCTTTGGCTCTTTGTGCACAAACCCGCACACACACACACACACTTTATCAGCACAGCAAAGCTTATTTAACTCGCAGTGGACACAGGAAGTGATATGGAGAATGAAGCATGAACAGAGATGAAGCAAATGAGCCTGTTGTAATCTCCAGGGCTTATCTGCAGAATATTCTAGATAACTCCAGAGCAAATGAGCTAGTCTTATGGTGTGTTAGGTTAATTGTGTTGCAGATTCTCGGATTTACTGTAATTTGGTTTAGTCTCATTTTAAATTGCCCGTTAAAGTCATTAACATTCCAAATGGGAAACGAACTCACTGTAACTGTACCGTAATTGTATTTACCGTCGAGAAGGTAACTGCGGAGACAGAACTTCACACTTTATTAATGGCTGCCTATTCTGTTAATATTTTAAGCATGTTCCCAAAATACACACGGATCTGGGTGACAGTCGAAGCTGTTTGCGCAAATGGGACGAGGGAGCGTGTGCGCGTCTGGTTCTGTGCCAGCATGCTTACAGTAATGGATCTCGCTGACTGATTTGGTAATTATGTCCTGATATGTGTGGCTGCTTTATTTATGGTCATCATTATCAAAGACCTTGGCTCTCATTTATGAGCAAGATGGCTCTGACCTCAATCTTATAGGTGTGTGTGTGTGTGTGTGTGTGTGTGTGTGTGTGTGTGTGTGACAGCCACCAATCACCAATCTTACCCCCTGTAGTTTAACCCAAGGTTGCAGCTTTTGGCTTCACATGTGAATGTAAAACAGTAAGTCTTGTTTCGTGGACCCTGATGGACAGACAGTAAGTGTTCTGGTCTGTATTACTCTTTAAGTATGTCTGTCTTTTAAATAACTTACAGTCTCACAATCAGATACACAAGCAGACTCTGCTGTATTGCCTTACAGTATGTTTGGTATTAATGCATTTATCGGTACACCTCTTATCCGTAACCAACGATTTCCTGCTTGGATTAACGCCCTGGTTTCTCCATGTTCCTACAGAGCGAGAGGAGTATGTGGCCACCTTCAAAGGTTCTGAGTATTTCTGTTACGACCTGTCCCCCAACCCCATCCAGAGCAGCAGCGACGAGATCACGCTCTCCTTCAAGACCCTGCAGCGCAACGGCCTGATGCTCCACACCGGGAAGTCGGCGGACTACGTCAACCTGGCGCTGAAGAACGGCGCCGTCTCGCTGGTCATCAACCTGGGCTCCGGGGCCTTCGAGGCCCTGGTGGAGCCCGTCAATGGGAAATTTAATGACAATGCCTGGCATGATGTGAAGGTTACCAGGAACCTTCGTCAGGTAACCCTGCAGAAAAGGTTGAGGTCGAGATTGGACAAATAGCTAGCGTACAGATTAGCAGAGCAACAGATGTTTAACCGTGACCATTGCTAGATGTTTTATTTATTGAAAGCTGCAGTAAGACAAGAATAACATAACATAATCAAAGGCTACACAGAAAAGTTTTAGACTGTGACAGATTTTTAACATTTTAAATAAGGAAATATTATTATTGTACTGTATATTATATATATTATATACTGTATCATTTTCACGTTTAGATGCGTGTATATATAGGTGAACGTACCCTTAACCTCTATTTCTGACTAATGTTTAAATTCACATGCTTTAATATCCATATTTTACTGTCACTACGATAGCGCCGCCTCTCACCGCATTACATCAGAACGTTCCCTGTCAGCACAGAACGTGTTTGAAGTGTCAAGATGTGGAATAGATCCGTGTGTGGTATGAAGTTGGCTAGGACAGGCAGTAAACATAAAAAAACTCAGTCATCTGTTCTGTCACCAGTAAAGCTAGCGCAGAGCCAAGAATAGGACGAGACAGTGTTTTGGAAGAGAGTAGACTAGATGTGTCCCAGAGGAACCGGTTCTGGGAGCGCCACAGTGCAGATGTGTTGTCTGCTTCACTTTTCCTTCTCTTCTTTTGCCCTTTTAAATGTTTTACTAACCTGCTTATGGGAAAAGAAACTAACCTTTCATCCATGGAATGTGTCATTTACTAACCTGTTACCTCTTACTAACGTGCTACGCTGATGTACTAACCTTGGCAAGAGACCATCTTTTTTGATTGAGGAACGGTGTTTTGTTCACAGTTTTTTAATTTCCTTTCTCCCCCCTTTTCCACAAAGCACTCAGGCATTGGACACGCTATGGTAAACAAACTACATTGTTCGGTAGATATCATTCTAATTGTTTCTTAGTTTGGGTTTGCCGTGTGTCTATTTTCCTTTTTTTGAACCGTAGACATCTATACTAAACAAAAAAAGGGGGAAAATGCGGTTGGTACTCTACGCTTACTTCCCCTGCCCCGCCCAAATTCCCCTTTTTCTTTATTCTTCTCATCAGTTCGATTTCCTCAGCTCTTAATGTCCAGTTCATATTTTATTTATTATTATTTTTTAATCTTGCATTTTTTCTTTGGGTTCTGTTGCATAAGGTTCTGCTCACTGGTTGGTCTCGGCTTGCTGGCTCTGAAGCTTTCATTGGTCCAGCCAGCTTTCCGAGAACCATAATTCAGCATGCCTTGCATCCCGGCCGCCCACTGGTGTACTAACACTGCTCCATCAGTACTGTACGTTCTAGACTGGCACGGGTGGCCGGTCATCTTGTCTTTTGTTTTGGTTTCACGTCCACATGCTTATGCATGCGACACCTCGCTGTGATTGGTCTCATGAGCTGCGTTGTGTCCTTCTCCCTCCCCTTCTAACTCGATTCATCCCTGTGCAATCTAATCTCTTAAAAAAGTGTTCTTACTAACCATTATTTGCATGCAGAAGAGGGAGGGACAATGAAGCATGCGATCACCCGAGATGTTGTGTGCCTCTGACTGCCTGTGCTTTCATCGCTAACACTCTTAGCACGTTGTGTCCTTTGTTTTACCTCATGTAAAAACATTGACAACTGCTGAAACTACTCACACGCACTGGATTCAAACAATACTAACTTTCAGAACACATACTACTAACACCATTTTTGTGTCTGCTGATTTATTTTCCTGTGCTATATTGGTGGCACCTGTATACTTGAGGCTGGGCTAGCGTGAGGCTGAACTCCTCAGCTAACTTAATGCATACCAGAAGCAAAAAAAATATAGAAAGACAAACAATATAAATAAATAAGAATTCTTGAAACAGACATGAAAATGGGTTCACATTAAATTAGTCAACAGAGCAAAGAGATAAATAAATAAAAACATAAATAAGAAACATTAAAGGCAAAAACATCCAAGCATCCAAAACCTTACGAGGGGGACCAAAGCCCTGTAACAGTATTCAAGTTATATGTGAGTATAGCGTGGCCTTTCCCTGTGCTTTGTTGTCTAGGTTACAATATCCGTGGATGGAATTCTGACCACCACTGGATATACACAAGAGGACTACACCATGCTGGGATCTGATGACTTTTTCTATGTCGGGGGTAGCCCCAGCACTGCCGATCTGCCAGGATCCCCCGTTAGCAACAACTTTATGGGATGTCTGAAAGAGGTAAAGATCACACGTGTCCTGCCAGGGCCCGTATGGATCTCACACACACACACTCTGATCTGCATGCCAAGAATGACATCAGTCGTGTTTATTTTGAAGTGTGTGAGGCCTCTACATTGTCCTGAAAGGTGCAAAAAAAGATAAACAGTATTCACATATTTTGCTGTAGAAAAGGGCAGAAATATCTCCTTTATTCGAATCACCTTTATTTCTTTTATTTTGTGATAAAGATGTAATGATACACAAATCATTTTAGAGTCTGCAGTATTTTTAGGTCACCGTTTAAACGTAAGCAGATTTGTGACATTGACCGTGTTAATGTTTGTTCCACGAAAGGTCAGACTCGTTTCTTTCTGTCGAAGCACAAAAGATGCTGTTTGGACTGTTTTCAGATGAGACTGAGATAACATGAATCACCAGGTTGTGCACAAACTCACTCGAGTGCAGATGACAGCAGAGCCAAGGAGGGCATGTCAGATATATAAAAACACTCAAACTCAGTCTTTATTTTTTATTAAATGGCACCAACCTTGCAAATACTTTATAAAACAGAGATGATCTTTAATAATCTCTTACATTTACACTCAAAATTAGCTTATAAATATAAGTATAATTCTGAGAAGCTGAGTGATCTCTCTCAGTGATTCTCTACAGTCAGTGCATGATCTGTATGTTCTGGTTGTGACGTTAGAGTTTCTCACTTTTTAGGCATTTGGCGGATATCTGTGTTGTGCTGCTGTCTAAGAATTGTCCTGTACAGTTTATCATTGCTCTGTTAAAGCTCCTAACACGTACATCAACAACTGAGGGAATTATGTATCAGTTGCCACAGACTCTAAAAGCCACGTAGTCGAAACTCGCTCTATAATTAACATTGCTGATGAAGTCTCACATCTGAACACTGTTAATTTGAAAATGGGTCACAGATCGTCAACAGCGACAGAACTAACAAACAAACAAGAGTGTGACAAATAGGATAAATAAGTAAATAAAAACGCTTAAGTTGAGTATGAGGAAGAGAAAAGTCTGTCTTTAGAATCCTGTTACGATAGCGGAGAACGGAGTGACGTCTGATTCGCTGTGATAAATTACTGCCCACATATGCTCTCGCTACCATCTATCCGTGAGTGTAATGCTCCTGAGAGGAAAACTGTGGAGAACATGTTGTCTCATCCTCCATATTCCTTCCTCCACGTTAGACTCGCCTCCCTGTGGAATGTGGTGTCCTCTGATACACCAGCTGGTGAAGCAAAAACGCCGCCAAGAAGTTGTTTCCGTGTCTGATGCGAAAACGTGTTTGATGTTTAAATGTGACACTGTGTAAACACGCATTTCACTTTTTCACTGGGCTGAGACGGTGGCCATTTTTGTTTTGTTTGTAGAAAATGCTAATTCAGCTGATTGCGTTGCACACGTGAGGAGCATTTAAAGTGCTTTAATGCGTTTCAAGTGCAAATAAACCTGAGTTAACAGATAACAAAGAAATAGAATGATTTCAGACAACGGGAGCAGATTTATGTGGCAACATTTCAACAGATGGGAAAGCAGGTATTTAAATTGTACATTGAACTTTAACATTGAGTGTTAATATCTTATATGAACATTAATATTCATACAGTAACATGACAGTAAAACCTGACAACCCTGTAAGAATCACAAGATGAATCATAAACTTTGTGCAAAAGAACTGTGTGATAAAGTTAACCCAGTATTATGTTATCCCAGGGTTTGAAATGACACTAGGTTACAGCTGCAACCTGTCACTTTCTACTGCCCCCTCTGTTTGAAATATAAAACTACAGGTAACTTTGCTTATTCATTACAGTTTGTTTGTTAAACTTACATAAAGCCAAACTGATATTTTGTGGAAAATAATACCTGACAGCTCTATATATATATAAATAATTTTTATGATTTTAACATTTATGATTTTTTTCATTCAGGATAGTTACATATTGCAGCTTTAACAATCTTAAATGTAAAAGCACAAACTGCATGTGAAAGAATGATGAAATATGGCTTTAAACAGGCTTTAAATCGGTTTGCTGTGAAGCCCTGCTCTCGGTTGAACCTAGGGCACTGTAACTCATGATAATCCATTCATTAACCTGCAGACCTACAATTAGCAACAACAGCTCACTGGCATTTATCCTGTTAGCCGTGTCCCGTCTCTCAGTACACAGTGTGCGGCTGATGATGTATCATGTAGACAGTAATACTGGTGCCGATCTTAATGCAATTTTACCACTTTGCTTGATTCGTTCACAAATTCCTACAAATGGCACAAACACGACAGAAAATATCAAGATGCAATTTTGTCAAATATGTGGATGCGATGAGCCTCAGAACAGAACAAACTCACCCCTTGTTTGTTCTCACAGCCTCCAGCCTTCATCTCAAAACCAATCCACCAGCAATCAATCAGTGTCAGAACATAAAAGTGCAGAGTCGTGCGCGCGGCGCTCTGATGCTGCGCATGTGGGCGTTTCGTGTCTGTTGTCTGTGCCGGAGCGCTATTATTTCCACAGATTAGCAGAAGGCCCGAGGTCTCTGACCCGCGCTAGCAAACACGGTAGCGCTTTGAACTACTGCGCGACTAGCCATACTTGAGGATTCTGAATGGATCATTCATTCACACACATATTGGCATTAAAAGCCGGCCGTGGCGCGCAGGCGGTGCACGGACCTTTAGCATTTCACTTTGTAATTATTTTGCTTCAGAAAGGTTACGCATGATATTTTGTGAAGTAATTTGTGAGTTATGGATGCGAGGCGCACGCAGGGCCTGTAGGTGTGCGCTTGCGTCCGCGCGCGGGCAGTTATTTATGCAGCGCTTGATTTATTCGGGCGTTTAGAGCAGGGTGCACGAGAAGCCCATTCATCATTAGTACGTTTGTTTTAATAGGCCCCTCCTCTCAGGGGTCCCTGGTCAGTGCATTCCAGCCTCATGGTTCCTCAGATCAGGTGGTACGGATATATCGTCCTTCACAGCCTGTCCCTGCCCCTAACCCCTCATCTGTAATGCACGCTTTCCCGGTGGCCATATTGTGCTGTTTTATCATAGGCCGCTTGTGCTGTTTTATCATAGGCCGCTCCTGCCCCCCCACTGCGTGAGTTTATAAAGCAGGAAAAGCAGAAGAGTGTTAATGGCTGCAAAGTCTCTAGTGCACATCTGTGATTGGCATTTCTGAAGCATCATCAATAGGTTTTTATTGCATCCCCACACCATTATCTTCTTCCTGGCAAGGGCTCAAATGAAATCGAATTAAAAGAGGGTTAGTGTGAACGCTTCACAGTCTGACGCTCTGGCTTAAATCACAGGGTTTTGGAATTGGAGAGGGAAGCAGGAAAATGTTGCGTCCCTCAGCGATGATAGAAAAAAACTCCATCTCTGCTTTCCGACGCCATTCAGCGATGAATGGAAAAATGACGTGGGTAGCTGGTGTGATTACATACCTCTGTTACCGCAAGATAAATATAGTAGAAAGATGGATTCTTTTGAGTTTGAGAACACAGGGTTTGAATGTCAAAAAGGGTCGTTTTCTTTGACAAAGAATGCATGAAAGTGACACAGTGGACTACCAGCGAGAAATGATTCATTTTTGTGTTTTTCATTGTGAATTAGCATAACAATTTGTTTAAAAGACTTTTGAGAAAAATTTAAAATGATCTTCAGAATTTCTTGTAGTATTTGGTTTGTCACTCACTTCATAATGGCAGGATGGTCTTCACACAAAACCTGATGATCCATATTAATCCAAACAACAAATGAGTTCCCATGGTCACAAAATGTGTCTGTTTGTTTTTTGTTACTGACTTAAGTTAATGAAGCAATTTGTGCTTGTTTATTTATTTAGTGAAATCTTGAGAAATGTTTGTGTATTTTCAGGTTTCTATTGTTTTCTGAATGCAGGATTTGCAGAATTCTCTCAGGCTTTTTGATCAGACTGTATGTTAAAAGAACAACCACAGTTAATATTGTAGTGTTTTCATTATATGTAAATAATAATGAATTGCAAAATTACTAGCAGTTTATTTACAGCACCCTCTTCTAAAAAAAGTACACATTTGTTATGTGTAGTTCATTAATATTACTCAACATTTACATAAAATACACGGTAAACAGTCACATAATAAATAATGTTCTTGTTCTAATGTTTATGTAAATGAGAAATTACTGTATAATAGGGTTTCCTAATGAGCCACGTGTGTTTACAGTGTAATTGTTTTGTGAAGCTGCTTGAATTTACATACTGTTATTGTTGTTTCTGTAATAATTAATAACATCTTTAAAATGTGACACAGATGCTGTATTACATTGCCAGTAATTCTTTCAGATTATTTTGGTAATAATTATAAAATATGTTTTTGTTGTTTTTTTTCCCGAATAGGTTGTGTACAAGAACAACGATGTAAGACTGGAGCTGTCTCGATTGGCCAAGCTAGGTGACCCCAAGATGAAGGTGAGTGGCGTGGTGGCCTTCAAATGCGAGAACGTTGCCACCCTGGACCCCGTCACCTTTGAGACGCCAGAGTCCTTCATTACGCTTGATAAGTGGTCTGCCAAAAAAGCTGGTTCCATCTCCTTCGACTTCCGCACCACCGAGCCCAACGGTCTGCTCCTCTTCAGCCACGGAAAACCCAAACCACAGCAGCAGAAAGACCCGAAAAGCCCCAAGACGTTGAAAGTGGATTTCTTTGCCATAGAGATGCTGGATGGTCACCTGTATCTTCTGCTGGACATGGGCTCTGGTACCACCAAAACCCGGGCCGTCAACAAAAAGGTCAACGATGGAGAATGGTACCACGTGGACTTCCAGAGAGATGGGCGATCAGGTACGATACATAATAAGTGTTTACCTCAGTATAAGGGTTTTTTAAATAGAATAAAATATGTAGAATGTACTCAAACGTTCTTGTGTTGCTAACTTAGGAAACACACTAAGCAGCATCGTGACAGAACACAATAAATAGTCTCATTTCCTAAACTAGTCGTATCTTAAAAACGTCATAGTCATGGTGGGATGTTTATAAAACAGCTTGCGGAGCAACATATGGCTGCAGTGACTGTGCTTTAAATGTGATGATTAAAAAAATGATAAAATTTGTTATTTTTGTCAGCATGCTAATTAAAGCGCTGTTGTTTTAAACATCACAGGTAAACAATAATAATACAGATTAAAAAGAACATAAGTCTGCTAGTTGTGCTTTATGTCCCTCCCTTAGCGTGTATCTGTAGTCATCCAGCCGTGTTTCTGTTTTTTTTCTGATGTACTTTTTGATATATTTGATCTATTGGTTCGATTTTGGCTGATGTTCAGGGTCTACAAAAATATTGACACAGCAAAGACAGCAGTGTTCCCTCACGCCGGCATAACGGTACTTTCCGGAACGCACTGTCACCCAGACATCTGAATATGAAGAGTATCCGCAGTCTTTCCTGTCTTCCTCCTCTTTTCCTTGCTCTGTCTTCTCTGGTGGAGTTGCCATGGAAACCACATTCGCTCCCCAAAGGAGGGAGCGAGTTAGCGCGCGGCTCTGCCAAGTAAAGACGTTTCATCGCTAACTCGCCCGCTACTTCCCTTTTCCTTGTGCGTCGATGTGCTATTTGTCTGCGGTCCAGAGAGTGGCCTTTAGTTCATTTTCTTGTTGCTACGAATCCCTGGGAAAAGTGGGAAAAGGCCGTATCGATCCAAGGTTATTGCTTCTGTGCGAATCTCTCATCATCCCTCTCCGGATGTAGAAACTCTGGTCACCCACATTAGCTCTGACATATGTCGTGAGATGGAGTTATGTGCAGAAAATTAAATGCCTCACTAAGCAATTACTAAATCAGATTTTAAAAGAGAGAGTATTTTTGTTTTATGCCCAATACATTATTCAGTTGAAATGCATATGGTAGGAAAGTAGGGCCTTTTAGTCACGGTTCTGAATGGTATTTTTCATCAAGTCATAGATTCTGTCCGGCGGCTCGGTTTGATCTTATTCTCCGGGGTGTGACGTACGTCGCGTGGTGGCTATTGAGTTCAGCCCCATTGAAAGTTGAAAGAGGGAATAAACCTTTTCTCTTAGCAGAATTTCATGGGAATCTGTAACGCTATAGACAGATGGGCTCTTTAGTCCCAGGCCTGAATATTGAACCGTGTCATTCTCCTGCCTGTGTGAACTGGCTGCCTACACAAACAGTGTTTGATCATATATGGGCTGTTGTTTTGATGCATACAGAACGTGTGTGTGGGCACGCTTGTGTGTGTGTGTATGAAAACAAGTGCCTGCATGTTTATTGATTTGTACATATGTGCACAATGTGCATTTCACTTTGTTTGTTGGGTGCAAATTCCACTTACAGGAAACGTTTTTTGAATGTTTTGGCTACCATTATCTAAAAGTTATCAAAAACATTTTTGCTACATTTTGCGTTTTTGCTTTGTGTGCACATGTGCATGTGACTGTGTGTGCATGTGATTGTGTGTGTGTGTGATTGTTTGTGAGTCTGTTTGTGTGTGAATGTGTGTGTGTGTGCATGTGTGTGCACATGTGCATGTGACTGTGTGTGCATGTGATTGTGTATGTGTGTGATTGTTTGTGAGTGTGTGCATCTGTGTGTGTGTGAATGTGTGTGTGTGAATGTGTGTATGTGTGTGCACATGTGCATGTGACTGTGTGTGCGTGTGATTGTTTGTGAGTGTCTGTGTGTGATTGTTTGTGTGTGTCTGTGTGTAGATTGAAATCAGGCCCAGCATTAGGCAGGCTGTGTAATCACTGTGCACAGTGAATAGAAGTGGGGATGATGGAGAATGCTCATTACTGGTGACCCGCGGGAGATGTTTGGCTGCTGTTTAGGGCTACAGTCGCCAAGTGCACAGAACAGGACAAGATAGTGTGTGTGTGTGTGTGAGAGAGAGAGACAGAGAGAGAGAGAGAGAGAAATAGTGTCGCTATGCCTCATCAAGTCCACGCAGACTTATTACAGGCTTAGAGGAAAATGAAATTCTTATTTACTAACACTGTTAGCATGTTACAAGTGGCATCTCTATGGTGATAAATCAAGAGCAAAGAATGGGGGGATGTGGGGGGGGGGGCATTTTCTCTGTATTTGTGGAAACAGGTGTCAGGCAGTGAGTTACACAGAGCATAATTATAATTTACCAGCCACCATGTCTGGCCGTTTAGAGTTTCTCTGGGTTCTTTGGGTGTGTGTGTGTGAATAATGAGTCAGATACACGAGGCTGAATCGCTCTGTGGAATCGCGGTTAATCTCAGAGACGCGTTTTCTGCCTCTCCAGGTACGCGATGCAGAACCGAGCTCAGGCCCAGAGCTCTGCATCACACGCCGCAGCCGCAACACAGCTATTCATTTCAATTCCCACAATAGCCATTAATGATGAAAATAACTCATACATCTATAAACACATAGATCATTTACTGAAACCTTGGCATTTTTATAAATAAACACACATGCATATTTACTAACAGGCCTTTTCCTATCCATTTATAGATATTTTAATGATAGTAAATTCATTTGGGGGCAAAGCTGATGTTTTTGTTTAGATTTCAGAGTTCAGAGTCGGGCTGTGTGTTCCCAAACGAACCTTTCAGCGTTACCTGCCTCAACTGGAAATACAACAGCATGAAACCATTTTAAGGGCTTCTCAGTGTGTCGCGTGCCAAACCTATAAAAGTAGCCATCAGTTACGGCCCCGCTGCCCCCTCAGGTACAGTCACAGTAATTTGCCCCAATAACAGAGACTGATTTCTTGTCATTAAAAAAAAGACTCTGGCAGGAAAAGGCAGCATCTCTAATTCTAAGCTGCCTTTTATTGAGTTTGGACTGTGTGTCGGACACTAATAAACAGTATTCAGCAGAGGCCAGAGCTTTGTGTTAATCCCTGCCTGTTCTCTGCTATCTTGCCAATAATGGCTTTTTGCTTTTGTAACTGCCTTCAAGGCGTGAATAATGGCCGCGCATAATGGTGGAAAATGAGAAGGAAAATTCGGAACGCTGGCTCCGTTTAAACGGCTGTTTGTTGCAGTTGCCAGATAAACAATGAGGGTTATTACAGAACTTCTGAAAGTAGTTTAACATTATTAGGGTGAATAAAAGACCGGCCTCACCTGAGAACACCGTCTTTATGTCGTCATCTCTGCATTAAGCGCCGCTCTCGTGCCAGAGCTTATTTTAGCGGAAAGGTCGGTGGGAAAGCGTTTGTGAGATTACAATCTCTGCAGAACTGAATCAGTCACAACCAGTGAATTAGAAATGAATAGGACTGAAGGATTATTTTATTATTTGCCCTTTTGAAAGTGATGACTATCCTGCGAATGTGGCACATGGCACAAATGTCTACTGTTGCTATGGAGACTGGTTTTCCGATCTTTGTCTTGTGTGTGATGGTTAGCACTAATTTAAGAAACCAAATCCATTTTAGGAAATGTGAAAGCGTCTGCAAATAAGAGTTTAATTCCTCAGCAATGTTTGTGTGGCTGCAGGGCCTGGTTTTCAAAAATGTTATACAATATATATATTTATATATTATATTAAAATTACATATATGTGTATTAAAAAATAATATTATATTATAAATAAATATATGTATATGTGTGTATGTGTATACATTGTAATATAGGTATGTGTGTGTACATGTATGCCTATATTACAATGAATACACATACATAAATATAGATAAAATACATATAGATATTTACAATATATACCTATATAATAGTCAGTATTAACCCTCCTGAAGATTATACCAGGTAATTTCCCAGTTTTTTATCATGGCCAAGTTGGTTAGTCTGATCTGTTTGGTTAGTTTGACAAGATAATAGACCAGCTAAAAAGCCATTAAACCAGCTATCAAACACTATATCCAGATTGTGTTAACATGTGTAGATGTTATTTCTAAGCAGCCTGAAACAAAAGATTGGATGTCCATCTCCACTGTCTGCTAAAAGGAAACGTTTTCTAAAGTTTTCAGCGTTATCAAAAATGTTGTTGCAGTAACATTACAAGAACATTTCCTTAACACTGTATTTCATATAGCAAAAATATTTTGAACAATCCTAGAACTTTCAGAATATCCTTTTCAGTGTTTGTGTTACTGTATGAAACCGTTATGGGAACGTTCTTACAGCCTGTTAGCTGTGTGTTTTCTGAGTGAATCTCATTAGCTTAACAAGCCTAATTAGCATCTGTAGTTTCTCCTCGAAACTGAATCAAACTTCTTGAAAAGTTCCTCAAATGTCATGAACTAAACTCCATGTGCTCCTCCCTGTTTGCTTACAGGCACCATCTCCGTCAACTCCATCCGTACTCCATACAACGCTCCTGGCGAGAGTGAGATACTGGACTTGGATGACATACTCTACCTGGGCGGTTTGCCAGAAGATCGCGCTGGCCTGATCTTCCCCACTGAGGTGTGGACGGCTCTGCTGAACTACGGCTACGTGGGCTGCGTGCGAGATCTTTTCATGGATGGCCAGAGCAAGGACATCCGGCGCATAGCGGAGGCTCAGAGGGCCGTGGGGGTGAAACCATCCTGCTCTAAGGAACCGCCGAAGCAGTGTCTGAGCAACCCGTGCCTGAACAGCGGCGTCTGCAGGGAGGGGTGGAACCGATATGTGTGCGACTGTTCTGGGACAGGCTATTTGGGACGCTCCTGTGAGAGAGGTGAGTTCCGCAAAACTACACGTGATGCAAAAGCCTGTTGTTGCATTCGGACCGAACGCTGTGATTGGATGAACATTTTGAGGTCTGTGCTTTCCGTTGAAGATATATTGTTATATAAAATTTCAACCAGCATAACAGAAATGTTTCTGGGACAAATTGCCAACCCTGCCTTTAACCAGAAAAAATACATGCCTCAAAACCTAGCAATTTATTTATTTTGTGTGTGTGGGCGCTTTTTTCTTTAAAATAATTGCCACTTGGTTTGATATTTTGTTATATCATGAAAACACAGTTACATTTAAGTGTCAAAACCTTTAGGGGCCGCAGTGGTTATATTTCAAACATCAAAAATGTTGTGATTGGTTGTGAATGACTAGTTTTTATTATTTTTTTTACTTTGTAAAGAACTTTGCTTTCAGCGAGGACAAAAGAAGGTAGCTGACTAGCATCACAGCTGCTGTGGAAGGCCTGTACGCTCATCGTTCTCCCTCACGTATAAAATAATCATCCGCGACTTGTAAAGACGTCGGACTCATTCAGAGAAACGCAGCCCATTATGTCGCACGGGGAGAGATAGAGTCGGGTAGAGCGACTTTCTCTGCTTTGTCACCTCGGCCGCAGCCTGAAAAAATCCTGCCGTCTTTGTCAGCTCAGCCTTGACAGTGAGGCAGAAAGCGCGGCCGAGCTGACGTTAGTGTTAGCGTGGTAATTGTGTTTCTTTTCAGTCCGTGTTATCTTTAGAAAGAGCCACTCAAGCGTGGATTATGTTTTAGCTTTTTGTTTCCCACCCAAGCAGGATTTTAATTCTGTTGTTTTTTTCCAGATGAACAATGAAGCCAGCGCCCCTCTGAACGCCCGCCTGCGCGCCCGCCCGCCTCACCCCCCCACACGCTCTCGAAAAGGAAGTTAGCATGAGCCGTACTGTCCAGTTATACGTCTTCAGAGCTCACCGGCGCCTGCGTACAGTATATTGTGGCTGGCCTGTGTAAAGTGCTCTAAGCTATACTGGGTAATTGTTTAATGTGAGAGCATCTCTCTTAAGCTTGTTGATGTTGTCTGGACACAATATCACCCTGCAGCAAAGCCACCGCTGTGAGAAAATACAATCAATTATATTCGCGTTGTTGGAGCTTTTATGCAGGAATTATGGAAATGATCCTGCTCAATTAGCCTGTTAAAATGGGTGATGTTGTCATTGCTAGTTAGCAACAAACAGCTAGTGGAAAAGGACGTTGCAGGTCTTGTGCCGGTTGTATATCGGGATGTACTGATGTAACCAACGCTGGCCAATAATAATAACAGTTATTTAATTAAACTGTACAATAGTTAAGACTGAAAAGCAATAAATGGCTCATTTAAAGGCAAGATTATCGGTTTGTCTTAAAAAGCGGTAAAATAAAAGGCATTAAATCAATAGTTTAACGGGATGTTAGGGCCTGAGAGATGAAAAACTCCAGCTGGAATGAATGGATTTTGTCGGCTAATGAGGTGTTATACAAGTGTGTAATATCTGGAAAAGATTCACATGCAAATAACAAACGTAACGCACAATACTGCAGCTATAAATATTTGTAGCCTTGAGATAAACATAGAAAGTAATAAATAATGTTTTATTTCACATGTGCAGAAAGCTAAAGGGAAACGTGATGTAAGACAAGATGTGAAAATCATCATGCGTTTTCTTTAAGACAAACGAAATGAAAAGAGAGTAAGCGTAACTCAAAGTTAATTTCACTGTTTTTTTAGGCAGTGGTTTTTATGGTTTATGTTAATGGAGCTTGTGGTCTTATGCTGATGTTGTTCACCTCTTAAAGGGACTGTGCTTTGCTTTTAAATGTTTATCTTTTGTCTTAAATTAGGGTCAGATGAAATATGGATTTGAACAAGAATCTACAAGCTGCAATTTGTGACTTTTAATAGTTAAAAATGAACAAAAAATTGGTCATTAATCAAATACACAACTGTCACCTTTTCTTTTGGACTATATGTAGAGTGGCTGCAGTTCTGTGTTGTGAATAGAGATGGTGCTAGAGAGGTCTGTGGAAGGTTTATGTATGTCAGCTTTTGTATGTCAAGAATAAATGAATGAACTTTAAAATTACTATTTAATGTAAAGGTTTGCAGCTTTCTTTAAATCTTGTAGTTTTCCACTAAAAGAAAACAACATTCTGAATAATGGTGGAATTAAATGCGGTGAGAAAGTTACAAACAGAATGAAAACAAGCTGCCATATGGAAGCCAAGTGAGCTGAGGTGAACAGAAATAACAGTAATAATAAAGTTTAGATGTTGGCAGTCTGTAGTTAAGCTCACGTTGGCCCTGCCCAGCTGTGTGAGGTAAAACAAACTCTGGGCATAAATCCATAAGCATCCAGCTGCTCTTACTTGCCTGACGTCCTGGAACAGAGCAAAACAAAAGCCCCAGAATAACATCTGCCCCAATTTCCTCTCATTTCTCTGAGGGTATTAATGGCTCTTACAGTGAATGAACTTAGCATGTAATCTCCGTTCCTCCCTCAATACCTGATAGTCCCTCAATCTGACAGAGTTTCACCCTGAAGCGCACGCTTCGTTTCGGACGCCGTAGGACGTTCAAACAGACCCAAACTAGCCGTAACGGGCATCACTTTTATTTCCTTTAGCTGCATCTGCCCGTTTGCACGCTTGGCAGGTCGTTCACGCGCCGGTGTTTGTTTCAGCGGCGCTCGCTTCCAGACTGCGCGAGGTGTCGTGTTGCGTGCTGAAAAATTGTAACATGCATTTACGGCGAAGGTTCCATCGGAATGCGGGAACTCACCACGAGCTGAATAATGCATGATGCCTCAGAGCCAACTCTCCCTGTTTATCATGATTGTTGAACACACATTTCCCTAATCCCTGTGGCAAGCATGTCTCCTGCGCGGCCCGCTGCAGCGTTCTGCTGTGGATGGAGCAGAGCTCAGCAGGGGAGGGAGGGGCTCCGTGTTATTCTCCACTCTCCGGATGTGGCCTAATGCACGGAGAAGCGTTACTGAGCGCGCAGAACATGCTAAAATGACATCATAATTCAGCAGCTCTGTGCATTTGTATGCAGATGTAGCTTTTGTCAGTTTTCCTCTGGCTTCAAAGTGTAAACAGTGTCAGTGCTGGTTCACAGTCATATATTAGTTGGACAAACTGTATTTGTTAATGTAAATATATAATATACATTTGGTGATTGTTTTACAGTTTAGATGGTCTAAGTATTTAGAGTCTGTCTGCTGTTTTTACATGTATGTTCATGATAACATATATGCTCAGTTCTTTAGTACATCCATCATGTAATTATTTTAAACAGGTATTTTTATCAGTAAGCAGCACGGATGATTTCCTGTGTGGGAGAACACGGAAAGCGCCGTGTTTGAGATGAAAGCAAACGCGAGAGCTTGATTTTAAAGGACAGGAAGCGCAGGATAAAGTGTGCGTGTCCGTGTGTGACTGGGAATGTCTCCATTTGCATGCATTTGGTGGATCCTGAATTTCAGAGTTGAAGTTGGACGGGACCGAGCACTAAATGAAAGCAGGAACAGATGGAGGAGCAGATGGAGCGAGTGACCAGCCGTGTGCACTCCTCTTTACCTGCTCTCCTCCACTTCCGCCTCTCCGGCTACAAACTGGGATGAAGACGGGTTGAGCAGCTTTTGTGACGGGTTAGAGCTTGTTATGACAAGATCGGCTGTTAATTGTGAGAAAAACACAGTAAATACACTAAACTCTTAAATTTGGTTAATCGTAATTTGTGAAGGTGAAAATGGTCTTTTTTTATCATGGCATTTTAAATGTGTGCAAGTGTGCAATGTTAAAATATAAAGCACATGTGGACTTAATTATCAAAGCTTTGATAAATGAACCATTTGAGTAAAGAACAGGTTTAGTGTGTGTCAAATGAGATGAGATGTGTGGAAAAAAGAGAAAAGTTAAGGTAAAGTTACTTATGGAAGTTTGTTTCTTTCTAATCAAGCTATCAAATTATGTGAAAATGAGTGAATTGTGTGAGTTTAGACAGCTTGAAAATAACAAGACAAAGGAGTCCAACAAAATGTTTAAAGTGTCGCTTCCATCACTGTTTGCATCACAGGACGCTGTCATACATAATGTAGCATTTGAGTGACAGATATTTATAATGTTCTAGAAAAATGACAGAACTGTGATTCAAGAATAGACACTGATGGACGTTGTTAGCAGACAAATTACAGATTACAAGCTGGCGTGAAGCTGTGTTGCAGTTTATTTTCTGAAAACTCCACAGTGCCACAACAGTGCCCACAGTCGAGGGAACGGCCTCATCTGACTGTGCAAATTTGGGGTCGACTGAGCTCCTCCAAACAATCCCACAATCCTCTCGCCCCGTCTGTTCGGTCTCTGTGTTGTTTTCCTAGCACGTTTTTTAATTTGAAACCTCCGCAGACCTCTGCGAGTCGCTGAGAGCGACGCCTTCCATCTTGTCCAGATTGGAAGCGATGTGTGTGCTGTGGAGCTGCGCGGACGCCACACTGCTGCGCTCTCCCGCTGCGCGACTGCACAGCGCTGTTTGAGGAGGCAATGAGGGTCTTTCTGAACCACTGGCTGTATCTCTCTTTTCATTATCCCCTCCTGTGGCGTTAGACTGCTCGGCTGGAGATGAGAGGGGGGCTCGTTTGTCAACCTGTCATTATTTTGAGCCTGGCTCCTGTGCAGTGCGGCCCGTGTTGAGGATTGGGGTCAGAGGTTACCCTGGGAGGTTCAGCTCTGGGGATGTGGGCACCTTGTTTTGTAACGCTGCCCAGCAGTTAAAGTCGACATGAAACGGGAGTCGGACCCATTTTATTTTCATAATATGGCATTTCAGAATAGAACAGAATGTTAAATGAGACAAAAAAAGAAATGTAGGGTAGGACGAGATCCGGTCCATTGGGAATCGTGAAGATGCAACGTGGGCGTTCTGTATCGGTACGAAGTCGGACATAAATGCGGATTTGCAGTGTATGTGAAACACTGAGAATGAGGGCCGTTGTCACCCTTAGGAGCCCCTTATGCTAACTCTACTTTTCACTGAAACTACACTTATTTATTTATTAAATTAGTGTAAAGCGCCACCACATTACACAACTTATCTTGTGGCATTATTTAAAACAGTAGCACAAAACCAAGAGGCTAACCGATGCCTAAAATCTGGCGGTTGTTAATAAATACAATGTTGCTAGCAAAATAATGTTAATAATTAACAGTCAGATAAAAGCGGCAGGCAGATGCATAAATGTAAATGAAATCTATCTACTGTAAGATAAACGCTTCAGCTTTGTGACTAATTAGTCATTTTGACTCTTGGTTGTGGTGTGGCGGCGCTCGGATGACAAAGGACTGAGACAGTGTAAGTCTGTGTGCAGTCGCACGCAACCGAAGTGCCTGATAATTAGCATTACTGAATATAACATACTGAGCCTCTCTGATCTCAGATCTCAACTGTGCCACATTAGAGAAATATTCTGCCTATTGCCAGCCTCAACTGGGTACAGTATGTTACATCAGCCAGCCGCTATAAATGGCAAATTAAACTTTTTGCTTTTCATTATGTGAAGGTCACATTGAAACTGTCATGGAAACTTTAGAAGTAACGTTGAGGAACATGCATGAGAAAAAGAGGAAGAAATAGTGAACATTTTATGTGTTATGTAGGTTATATACATGTATACAGGTATGTGTGAGTTTTAAGAGTTTAAGTGTGCATAGTTTCTACAATAATCTGTAATTTTGCAAAAATGTGAACAGATGTTTTTGAGATGCATAAAATGCTAGTTTTGAAATTTGCTTTAGCATGAATACAGCATCAGCTATTTGATGGTTGCAGGGTGGGGCTTGTTTTGCAAGACTTCAGACGCGCTCTTGCAACATGAATACAGTGTCTTATCTATTGGTTACTTTGACTTTGACACACACACACTCTTCCTCAGGGTTTAATGTACATCCCTGATCAGTATGCATGCTAGCATGCTCGTGTTCCTGTCCTCGCCTTGTTTCCTGTCTCACTCTCTCTGTTGTGCTTTCGGGCTCCGTAACAGAAACAACGGATGCAGAAACAAGACAGGCTCAAAAATTACCGGAAGAGTGTGTGTGTGTGTGTGTGTGTGTGAAAAGATGAGGACAGCCTAATTGGTGCTAGCCCGCAGCTTCATCGTGTCCACAGCTCCCTCACAAGCAAGTGATGTCTCTGTACTGGTTCTCTGCCAGATGTTGTTCTTTGGCTAAGAGGCCGGTCTTTGCACAGAGGCAGATGCGTCCAGCCTCCATTATCCTGCTAAATTATCTGGGCACGTACACAGTGCTGACTTCCACCTTGGATCTGTTTTGCATTTTTTATACATCTATTTTTCTAACACAAATGTCACACTCAGCATTCTGAGGTTTCCACCGTAGTGATGCTGGTGTTTGTGGTCCATACAAACAGCTAGGCACCTCAAAACTAGCCCTGCGTTTTACAAGAACTACATCACTATGTTTACATGAACATTTAGGCATTTAGCAGATGCTTTCATTGAGGAAGTGAGCAAGTGAGGAAAACAAGAAGCGAAACTATAACACACAAATAAATCAGTATTTTTATGGGTTTTATTTTAAGCGTTTTTATATTACAAACGTCTTTTGATGCCACAACTGATTAAAAAATGTTTATATTTGTGATTTATGTGATTTAGAATTACAATTAGTCAATTCACAATATTGGGTCTTTTGCTTTGCAAAATGGATTGGGTCCATTTTGATGCAATATTTGACATGACAAACATGTACATGTTGTTTTAGGAAAAGCTTTGTTTATTATGAACGTTAGCCTTGACCCTGTCAGTGGATACAGGGTCTGTATGATGAGTCCATCTCTCTGAGATCTCAGCTATCTCCCACTGCGTATAAGGTCCGGCCCACCAAACTGAATTATGCAATAAAATAATAGTGATAAGAATAAACAGATTAGAGGAGTTTGGCAGTTAGCCGCCTCACAAGCCCCTCAGCAGAAATGCGTTACACGGCGTCGTCACAAATTCAGCTTCACGATAAAATGAACAAATAAAGGCGGCGTGTAATGATTCTGTTTTATGGCATTTATCTTCTGGTTAGAACCGAGGGCTGATGAGTGGCGTTGTTATGAAACGCTGTCCACAATCTCATCGTCTGGCTGTAGATCTTTAGTAACCAGTCGTTCATCTGTCAGCATCAACCCTGGGGTTTATGATCTGCCACAGAGATGCTGTCACTGCCCAACACTCATATTTTAGTGTTTCCTAAATATGCTCCATCTCTCTCTCCCTCTCGCTCTCTCTCTCCCTCCCTCCCTCCCTCCCTCTCTCTCTCGCTCTGTCAGATGCCACTATCCTCAGCTATGATGGCAGTAAGTTTATGAAGATCCAGTTGCCAGTGGTGATGCACACGGAGGCAGAGGATGTGTCCCTGCGGTTCCGTTCCCAGCGTGCCTATGGTGTTCTCATGGCAACCACCTCCCGGAACTCTGCTGACACTCTGAGGCTGGAGCTGGATGGAGGGCGTGTCCGGCTCACTGTCAATCTAGGTACGTCAGCCAATCAGAACACTACACTTACTGTACACAGATACAGTATTTGACACGACACAGCATGGTGTATTTTTTTCTAAAAGTCAAGTTTATTTAATGCTAAATTGTCTAGTTGATTCTACATTGGTTCTACGGTGTAAGAATTATTATGTTTTTTCACAATTTATGAGATAATTCATTCACAGACAAGAAAAGCTATATTAGTGAGGACCAATTATATAATGCATGTATATTTTCATACTAATATAATGATATTTAATAAATTCTTCTTTCACAGAGATTTACTTAGATTATTAAAGTACCAATTTGGCCATATTTTGACATGTTTCTCTATATTTGTGAGGAGATTTTTAAATATTTGGCCCTCACAAGTATAGCCAAACCTGTACAGAGACCCACACACGTTTACTTAGCTATCTAAATGCGGACATACCATAGACTCATTTTGTCTTCCTTTAAAGCTAATTATCATCAGCATTGTAATTAATCCTAGTAATTATTTATAATTATACATTTTGAGGACCTTCTCACATGGTTTTGTCAGATTTAGGTCACGTTTGTCCTCAAAGGATGGCTAAGTAAACACACACACATAAAATGTTCTTTGGCTGTGTTTGTGCATTGAAGAGAGGGATGTAGCACCTTCAAAGGCCAGAGTCTGCGGCCAAGCGCTCACTCTCAGATGAGCACGATGCAGACCTCCCTACCAGAGAGTGCACCTGCCCCAAACTGCCCCACACCTGCCCTGCCCCACACCTGCATCATACATACAAACAGCATCCTCTCCTGCCTGAGCGTTAAACACGTCAGACTACTGACAGCACATTATTCCACCCAGTGCGTATTCTTTACACAGTTCCCTTACCCACAATGCACCGCACACATCCAACATTATAAGACCTGATATGAAACTCCACACCAGAGCTGCTTTTCATGAGTTCAACTTCAGTTCACATTAAGTATTTGTGAACATCAGCAGTTTAACTGCTTGTGTTTGTTCCTCCCACATTACATCAGGTGTTTCTCATGTGCAACCGAGCTAAAAAGTTGCCCAGAATAGCAGCAGAGACACGCAGACAGAGCTCATCGTGCCCCAGCTAACAGTTTTAGGTTGTAACAATGTTTCAGTAATGTTTCCATTATGTAACACAGATGTTAAGAATGTTATTTTGATGGTTTTAGGAACGTTCAAAACGTTTTAATTTTAAAAACGTTTTAAAAACATTTTTTTAATTATGCAACATTTGTAAAACATTTTACTTTTAACGTTAGAATAACATTTTTGATAAATTTGATCTATAACATTAAAAAATGTTGTATTACTATTTTACTTATTAACATTTTAATATAGCAAACATCCTGAGAGTGTTTCCTGTTAGCTGGGGCCACGTTAAGACTTCCCAACAAAATGTCAGGCTTTCCCGTCAGGCACGGAGTCACAGGCTCCGCCCTTTAACACGTCCACTTGCACGTAGCATGTAAAATTTCCAGCAGTCCTGGCAGGTTTAAAGCCACACACCTTCACATGTATAAACACACACCCACACGAGCGCCAGTCACTCCTGTCACCCGCAGGGCACTGCACTCCCTGTTAGGGTGGACGCACGTTGCTCTCTGGCTGTTAGCGTCCACGATTTTTGCTGCGGTTGACGACACGCGACGGGCTGCCGCCTCATGGGAAAAAAATAGAGGTGGATTTGTGTAATGCTCTGAATTCCTCCCGGTCCTGCACTCCATCATTGCACACACTCAAGCATGGGACAGCCCTGGCTGTGCAAGAGAATTATTGATTCCCCATTCCAGAGGTACACTTGCAAAATAAAGCAGCGAAAGATTCTAGCGTGAGGGCTTGCGTTCGTTACAGTAGCTGCCAGAACAAAGGCTGTTTTGCACTGCTGTAAAAAACATGAACACGTCTCAGCGGTAGTTTGTTTCACTGTATTTTAAACAGTTCACCTTGACTTTTTAAAGATTTAGGGATTATTCTATACTCACACGGGAGCACCGCTTCAGAAAAGGAGTTTAAACTGGAACTGAATTGAATCTTAATAAGTGTGAATGCTAATAAGTGGAATATATTTAAGAGCAGGAGTTGCCCTGGCAATAATAATTATATTTCAAATAATAAATATTATACATTTAATTATGCTTCTTTACAATCTCCTTTGGGGCATTGCTATGTTTTTTTTACGTTCTCGTTGTTGAAGCTCCGCTGTGGGAAGCCACCGTACAATGTTATTTCCATTTTTATTCACAAACATGGCGGTCGTTTTTACATGCAAGCAGGCTGTGAACCTCAAGTCAGGGGCTGAGGGCTTTTGAAGTGATTGTATCTATAAGAGCATTCAAAATCCAGTTCTGTTCCCATAAGACTCCAGCCGTGGAGAAGTTCTGGTGCTCTGCTGCCACATCCATAAAGACGTAAAAATATCAAATCCTCCTTATCGCACGTATCCGCCGGCCCTTATTCCAGATTCACACAGAATGTGATTCCAGTTTTAATCCATTTTGACTCATTGAAAGAAAACTGGTTTTGAGAATGTGCACACCAGAGCATCAGAAGCACCAATGGCGACGAGCGGCTGTTTCACTGGCAATATTATCTCTCCTTCCTGCTTCCTGTGCCATTTTTCAGAGTGAACGCAGAGAGGAAATTAATCAATTACCTCTGAATATTCAGTAGCCCCGAGACTCGTATGGAACTGGGTGTAATCACATTTCAATACATGCCAAATTTCCCTAATTCTAAATATATTATGGAACAGCGACCTCATGAATATTCATGAGCGCAGGCGGTGATTCTGCGTTCCCTCCACCTGGGGTTCATTATCCGCATGCAGGGAAAGGAGAGAGTGTTACTGGTCAGTGAAACAGCCTCTCGTCTGTCCGCTGCGTTTGCGTGTCCGTCCCCAGTTTGTGGGCGATGTGTTGTAATGAATGTCTGCAGTCAGTACCTTGAAGGCTGAATTTACATCTTGTGTGTTCTTCCCCATCTAGACTGTATCAGGATTAACTGTACTACCAGTAAGTGACTATTCCCCTCTCCTCCTCTCTCTCTCTCTCTCTCTGCTCTGTCTCTGCTCTCTCCATCTCTCTCTCTCTCGCCCTCCCTCTTCTCTCCGGCTCTGATACTGAATGAAACACCCTGTATGTGTGTGTGCACCGTTCATTTGTGTGTGTGCGTTTGAGTGCATGTGTTTTCTGAAGTGTGAGACATCGGCGGTACAGGAGTCCTGTGTTGCGGCCAGCAGGGCTTTGGGCGGTTTCTCCAGCGCTGTGGCGGCCCGTCAGGTGTGGCGAGTTTTTGCCTGTGGGCTGCAGGAGCCTTCAGGCTCCCTGGCAGCCATTTTCTAGGAATGTGAGAGCCGGGGCTGACTGGAATGAGAGGAGAGGCGATTAAGTTTCTCACTCACAGATCACACTCCAGCTCACGCCGTTTCCAATAACCCTCAGCCAGATCATTTCCACAGAGAGCCTCTCCTCAAATCCCTCCTCAGCCTCAAGCTCTCCAGCCAATGACTCAATGACGCTTTTCTGTTCCTCTCCTCATCGTTTTTGTTCCCTCGTGGCGAAAGCTGAGGGAGAGACCACGAGGCACTGATCGCTTTTTCAGTGAGGACAAAAATCTGGCTGTGTTTCTCATTAATGGGATAGTTCACTCAAAGATGAAAATTCATTCGTTTATTATTCTTCACGTTGTTCTTAACCTGTGTGACTTTCTTTTTTATAGACCAAGCAGCTTGGAGGGATTACCTAACAATTTAAGGTTTACCAATCTTGATGTTTTCATTAACTAACAATACATTTTTGTCTAGAACGTTCTTGAAACTTTCCAGTATTTTTAGACGTTGCATTAATGTTTTGTCTTGGTTATAAGAAAATATTAATCAAACATTTGTCAAACATGCAATTGTATGTTTTAAATTTTCAAATACACAATTTTGTAGCATTTTTTATTGTTTCACTTACTACGTAAGAATAACGTTTTGTTAACATTTTTTACAGCACGCTTTCTGCAGCTGAACATTGCTGTGATATTTTGTGAGAAACTCAAACATTATGAGAGACTGAATCTGATTTCTGAATGAATTGTTGACTCTGATTTGTTACTAATTCACTGGTTCTTAACAAAATAAACACAGATGATAATGATCCGGTTTCAGTCAGGTTTGCAGTGACACAAGTAAAGTGTAAAAAAACACAATTTTCCATCTTGAGTGAATTATTCCTTTAACAGTGAGACGTGCCATTATTAGCGAGGAGAAAAAACGAGATGAAATGAGACTAATAAATGTTCTCCATCTCTGTGGGCTCCAAAATCTATTTCTCTCCTTTTTTTTAATTTCAGAGCTTCAGTCTCTCCTGGCATCGATCTTGGAAAAGCCTCCGGGTAATTAATGACAATCTCAAAAGCCTCTTTCAAAAGACTCTTTGTTTGTTTGTGTGTTCGCTTGTTTTCCTGACGCCTATCGCTGTGAGTGACTCATCACAGGTTGTTGCTCATTCACATTCAGGGAAGCAGGATAACGTTCAGTAATGTTCAGCTCTCTCCACATCACGCTAATATGACTTTGCATCCAAATGTGGCCTTCAGAAATATTCGCTTCTCAGCGTTGCGTAGTAACAACGGCAGATCTGATTCGTGCTAATCAGAACGCCTGAATCCCTCGTCCAATCAGAAAAGGCCAGAGATTTCAAGGTTTGAGCTTTCATCAATACATCTGATGAAACCCTTTATCCCACGCTCTCGCCGAGTGGATTTTGTTTGTGCGCCTTTGCAGGCGTTTGTGAGAAAGTTGTTGTTCTGTTATTTCGTAGCGACCCTGAGCTCAGTTTACTGGCTAATTTGACAATGAAGCAGTCGGCTGTGTTAACCTGAATGCCCAAGATAACAGAGCACCTGAGCTTTCTGTGGGGGGCTGTGCTGCACCCCCCGGTCTCTCTGCATGGGAGAACGTCACACTTTCAGACGCAGGCGTTTTTGTAAACAGGCCAGTGACAAATAAAGTTCTGATTTAGCGCTGTAAGCCGGATGCACGCTGTGCGTTTTTTGCAGCTTGTGACAAATTTCAAGCATCGAAGGAAGATTTCTTCCATTGTTGATTAAAATCGTCAGTCTGAGATTGCTTAGCGTGACAAACTCTCAGACGGCTGATTAATTGCCTTGAATATAAATTTTAGTCTCAGACGTTTTAGAAAAATGTTTGAGTTTTGGAGCAGCGTGACTCATGAACAACAAGAGAAAGGCTTTGTGTGCTATGTGTACTTTCAGCTAAAAATGTTGATACTAGCTTGTATTTATAAAATGCAACCTAAAATTCACATTATTTATCATTGCCTCTATTATCGTCACAGCATCTAAATGAATGTTGGCTGGATATGAGAGGAAATGTCTGTTGAGTTCAGAAATTTCTTCTTATATTCAGCTCCAGACTAGATGAAAGTTTCACGTAAAACGCTAATGAAACGCAATTGTTTGGTTGGGTGTTCTAAGAGGGCGTTTACACAGGATGCGTTTTTGCTTTAAAACGGCAATAAAAACAGCAACATAAATACCAAATAGATGCCGTGTGCTTAAACTGGCAATTAAAAAACCTCGCAGAGCAACGCAAGAACGCGTCCTGCGTCGGCGACCTCTTACTCAATCTGATGTCTTCTGACAGAGAATCTCATGAACAAACTCCAGTCTGATTATTTAATAACACCTTGCGCTCGCTCTCCACAAAGACACGTTTACCGTTGACAAGTGGAAGACATTTCAATGCATTCGGAACGTCAGGAGATGAATCAGGAGATTGGTGTGAATTCAAAAGAACCTCATTTTTCTCAAACAACCTCCTCTATAAATATGCAGCAGCGTTGCCATTTACTGAAGCGGATGTGTTCATAAATATTCAGTGCTAATGCCCCTCTTTCATTTCTGATGCAAATAAATATGCAGGACAGGGTGAGAAGCCACGACGAGAGCGCCGGCCCGGTGAGCCCGAGAGAGACGCGCTCTTTGTGTTTGTTTGCGGGTCGGAGCGCCGCCTGCATTCACTGATGTCTGCAGGGTGTGGTCTGAATGTGTAAGTTTCATCTTTTCCCCAATTGTGTCTTTCTCCTTTGAGAACATATTAAAGGCTGTTTACTGCGTCCCTAATCAGAACCCACAATCTAACCTGCCCTCATTTCTGGGCAGTAGAGCAGATGGTCACATAATCTCTCCTGACAGAAAGCTTCTCCATCATGGCTTCTGTTTCCCAGTTTGCCTCAGTGGTGCTCAGATCTGGGCAGAATGACCGACTCCGTTCATGTAACATTGGGCATCGGACCCGGGACCTTTTATCCCCCATAACTGGATCTTTAAATGATTTGTCATTTCCTGATAAAGGCCCAATTTGTCTCTGATAGCCCCGTGGGTGTGAGACGACACCATGATGGTAATATGAAGCATCTTCTCATTAACTCCTCATGTAACAATTTTAGGTTGTTTCCTTTAAGTAACATTAAAAAAACATTTAAAAAATGTTATTTTGTGAATTCTAGGAACTAGATATAGTTTGTATTAACATCACTGGGCTATAAGAACATTATTTTAACATTTATTTATTTATTAAGGTTTTAACCCCACTTACAATGTACATAAGATATAAATATATTTATATAAGAAATAAATCATATATTTATATATGATATATAATGTTAAAAAAGTTTTAACATTATAAGTTTTTTATAAGTTTTAACAAATGAGGAAACGCTACTCTGTTGTTTGTTTCCACCTGAAAACAATGTCACAAATACTGCTGAAATCACCCACAAAAATTGTGCTTCTCAGACTGGATCAGAAATGAGAACTTTCAGAAAACATTATCCATCATTCTAAAAACATTCCTTGTTTGCTGGGTCCATTGTTTACCATTCACTGGTGTGATGTTGTTTCGTTATGGGACTGCCAGCTGGTTCTGGTGAAGTTTCCAGAACATCATCTCAGGTGAACGTTCCTCAGAGAGCCGCTGGAGAAGGTTGAAAGCTGAGGTAAACCCATGGGCTCAAACCACACAGACTTGCTGATTATACTGTGTGGCTGGATCATGTGAGAAACACAAAGTAGCTGGAAGCTGTCAGGATTCTCCGTATCACCCTCACAGTGTGGCATCTACACACACAGCAAGGAACCCTGGGATATAATTATAAACAACCACCTATGTTGTTGTGTGGGACCCAGAAAGGTGCGAACGGTCTTAAGAAAACCACAGGAACCGGTTCCACGTCGCAAAACACCTGATAGTGAAGTAAGTGCAAATATTTCTGACAGTGGTTTGTCACCCGCAGACAGAGAGGGTACGAGGCCCCCGTCTAATAAACAAATCAGAAATGGAAAAGTTTCGCACTGTAGTCCCCTGCTGAGAGTTTACCTTTTAACTCTACACACAGCAAAAGAGGCCGAATCCATTGTGTGTTTCTTGTTTACACTCAGTTGTTTCAATTTACAAGTCACCCAGGAAGCAAATTGACTAAGATTATTTTTCTCAGAACTGTTACGTGTCGTTGTAATTTGCTAGATTTATTACGCTTGTTTTTCTGTCTCTCGGCTGAAAATGAAATTTATTGTTTGCTAGATTCGTGCATCAGAGCGGGATGAGCGTCGGCCATTTTGTTTTTTTTTAGTGAATCAGGCGTTCGTGGATTTTTAAATCAATTCAGCTTTTATTCGTCTCTTCTGCGTTCGTTCGTGACGAGGGTTATTTTGCTCAAGGACGAGGCTTCTAATTGTCTGAATCTGTGACGAAAAGACAGAATGAGGGATTTTTTGAGCTAAAGGAGATGTTTTATTTAAGCTCCTGTGGAGTCATTAGATGTTTGAGCAGACTGCTATTGTGCAGCCTCATCTCTGTTTTTGTATCCTCATTAATTATCTGTGTCAGCCGTAGCCACTCCTGTCAATTGTGTGTGTGTGTGTTTATGAGAGTTGTTCTTCTACTGACACGAAGAACAAGCCGTTGCCAATTAGAGACTCTACCCCCCCATCGGCCCCCCAGGGTGTCAGTGTGTTCAACTAAGACTGTGCTGTCAAATCAGCTCATGGGTTGTTAATGTGGTCCTCAGTGTCAGCGGTATGAAAGATGTATATTTAGAAACCAGAGGGGTCGCGCTGCGCTCTCGGCTAAATCCGGCTGTAGGTTGAGAGCGGGGTTTTGACTGGTTACCCGGCTAACGGGGAACATTGTCAGAACGTTGGCTAACGTTCTCTGAAAGTCTTTTAATAAAGTTATTAAAAATGTTAGTGCAGTAAAATTAGTAGAACTTTTTATTCTTATATTTTATATGTAATAATCTACCTTTAGCTATAATTAAATTACCTATTATTATTTAATTCATTATATAATGTTAATTTTATAATGTTTCCTATAGATAGATAGATAGATAGATAGATAGATGTTACAACATCTAAAACACTGGATGTTTTGAATGTTGCTTGAACTTGGAAAATGAAAGTACGTTTGTGTTACTTAATGGAAACGTTATAGGGAAAACGTTCTTACAACCTAAAACTGTAAGATGGATGGAGGTTTGCACTGAGGGGTCCATATTTTCACCTTAGGTCTCTGACATTTACAATCACCTGCTGAAATGCCCCGACTGTTCGAATTTTGATGACCTTTAAATTATTTTCTATAAAAACTGCTTCACACGGCAGAATGAAATGCGAGGTGCGTCAGGTTAAGGTTGTAGTTTCGTGTCGAGGTTATTCGTCATAGCGTGCTGTGAAATATGAGCGTTTTAACTCGCTGTGCTCTGTTAATATGGAAAAGATGCGTCATTTCATTTCTGTGATGAATTATTATTAAATCCAGACTGGGTTTAAATGCAAAAAGCAAAACCTATCTTTCTTCAATAGTTAATGATTAAAACAACACACCCCTTGTGGGTCTGAGTGTGTCATTATGGTCTGGACACAGTCAATACAACACAGACCATTAAATGGGGCTGAGAGAGACTTCAGATGTGATCTCATGCTATTTTTTATGTTAATTGATCTAACAGTATTACAAATGTCTAAAGAGAGTCTTTTAAGAAATATTTATTTCTGTAAATAGAGATTTGCAGTTAGTAGGCTACAGTAATTTCATTTTACACTCTGCAGAACACTTTGGTAGCCGGGCTTTGCTGGTCCGATTGCGGTTCAGATGCCCTCCATTAAAATACAAAGTCCTCTCTTAAAATGGCTGCCTGTAGCTGCTTTACATGGGTGTCAGTTAGATGAGCCAGATACGAACGCATCTTATCTCTCCTGGCCGGTTCTGTTTCTGCACCCAGCGTGTGTGTGTGCATGTGTGCGTGTGTGTGTGTTTGCGTGTGTGTGTGTTCGTTCCTGCTAGCTCTCTCCTGTCAGGCTGTTCCAGCCGGCCTCTGCCCGCCTCTGTCTTATTTAACTCTGCCCTCTCTCTCCACCCTGGGAGATGAGAATCAAAGTGACCGGACACATGCAACCATCTGCCCCAGTTCCATGGCAACGAGCTGCCCTCCCAGACAGAGAGAGGCTTTTTGTCTTTGCTGCTTGTGAGTTTGTCTGAACACAACTCTCTAATAAAGCCACAGCAGCCATAGACCTTTAGCTGTCTCCCCAGCTGTCCAATCACACGCTGTCACCTTTTCACATACATTCTTTGCAGTAATGGTCAGAGGCCTCTGAAAGCGCATGTCACGTCTTGTTCATCGCTGGAGGCGCAGCGGTGCTGGATCGGAATATTTTTCATGGATTGAAAAAGGACCACCGAGAATCCTTTAGGTGGAGCTGTTGAGTGGTCTGAGGACTTATGCTGGTTCTTTTATACCCCAGCAGGCTCATGGCTGCCTGATCTGGATTCATAGTAATTGAGAGCAGGGAGGGATAGAAAATCGATTGGGAGTCTGGCAGTTCTTTAATAGCAACTCCTTTTACCTGTTATCAAGTGAGATGGGCTGCAGGGGCCCCTGACAATGACACGCTGCCCTCTTAGCGGCAGTCTGACTGATTAGGAGAGACAATGACGTGTCAAAGAGAGAGAGGAGCCTAAAATCACAAAGCCTGCAGGCTCCTCTCTGCTCTCTCTGATCATGTAGTGGGGCTCGATTGGAGCCCGGAGGTCCAGGGGCCCGTCAGACTCGCTGCACGTGCGAGCGGGATAAGGGGAAGGCTCTACAGGCGAGAAATTGCTTTCTCGAATAGAGTTTACAGTCTGAAGCTTTTTGGATGTGCTTCCTAAACCACTCAGGAATTGGAGGGGACGTGAGATGCATATGCAGAGGAAGACGCCTCGGTTTGAACAGGCACTGGATGAATCCATGAAAACGTCGGTCGATGTCGCCACCTAGTGGTTCATACGCAGTGGCTGTAAGGGCTGTAGCTGAATGGATGACAAAGGGGTTGTAAAAAAATAAATGTATGAAAGCCACCAGTGTGGATGGATTATGGTCCTGTGTGATTTTACATCTGTAAGTTTCAGACCCAATGGCTGGTCAGTAACCTGCCTTTAACACAAGACATGATAGTGTGTGTTTGTGACGTGAATGTGTGACAAAACAACGCAGCGAATGTTTCATTATTTTCTCCACAGTTTCTCTACAGAGCCCTCCCCTCTTTTTCTCTCACCTCTCTGTACCCTTTTATTTAGTAGTTTATCCCCCTTTTCACAATCTCTGTCTTTATCACTGTCTTCCTCTTCTCTCTCTCTCTCTCTCTCTCTCTCTCTCTCTCTCTCTCTCTATCTATCTATCTGTCCTGTTTTCTTCTCTCTCTCACTCCCTCTGTCTCTCTCTGTCTCTCTCTCTCTCTCTGGCCTCTGTGTTAACATGTGTGGGACATGTTGTAGGTAAAGGTCCAGAGACCATATTTGCGGGCCAAAACTTGAATGACAACGAGTGGCACACGGTCCGTGTGGTCAGACGAGGCAAAAGCCTGAAGCTGACAGTGGACGATCTACAGCCCTCTGAAGGTATCAAAACACTCTCATGATATCAGTCACCCAGAGACCGACACACACAACCCAGCGCATTCAGACACGCCGGTGCTTTCAGCAGTTGCTGTATTTTAAGCTTCTTGCTGGACTCGCTGGCATGTGTTCAACACTTAAATAAGAAATAAATGTGATATTTCTCCTAATTCTGATGGATTCTGAAGGCAGAGCGCAGAGGGAATGTATTATTCTCACATAACCTCACTGATTCTAGAGCGAGGAAACATTCTCATGGGAAACTTTAAAAGAGGTTTTTTAAATATTTACAGACTTACTCTCTCCCGCTGGGTTTCACAGAGATCAAACTTCCACTTTATCTACATAATATCTCAAATACTTTCAACATGAAATAAATCAAAGAGAAACTCTTCAGTTTTAATATTTGCTTGTTTGTAGTGTTTAATAAAAAGATTTGAGTGAGACACCGGCTGTGTCCAAAATCTGCTACATGTCACTTTGCAGGCAGTATAAAATGCTATGAAGGCACCAAGGAACAGTCAAGCTCTGTTTGCATATCATCCTGTTTAAAATATGTCTTTGCTTTGTTGTTTGTAGGCAGCATAGACGTCTCTCAGAACCTGTGATATCCCACAATCCTTTGCGTGCACCTCTGTGATTGGTGCAAAGAATATGTGGCACCCGAGTGCTATGATTCAGTCCTCTCTATGTGTGATTTAGCTTCTACTGAGAGCGTCATAGTCATAAAATATTTGCGTGGTTATGTAAAGCTCACTTTGAATTTATTCTAGGTCATTAGTCATGAGGTTCTGCTGCTTTGCAGACCTGAAAGCAGGTTCTTTAGATGGTACCTTCAGATAAAAACTAGATAGTGAGACGTCTGCTTCAGATTTTGGATGCAGCCACTGTGTCGTGATGCTAGTGCTCTTCAAGCTAATAATTTTGTGTTGTAAGAATGTTTCCCTGTTTCCATGAGAAAAACAAAAACATAAAATGTTTTAATTAAAATGTAAAACATAATTTGAAAGTTCCTGTTACCGTTTTCAAAAATAATGTTTATGATTTATTGTTTCAAAACATTCTACCAACATTTTTTAGAGAACATTCAGAGAATGTTTCCTGTTAGCTGTGTTGCATTTCCTGCACTAAATCTCTTTGATTATTTCCCTGATAAGGTCAAATCACTGGCGACCATACGCAGCTGGAGTTCCACAATGTGGAAACGGGCATCGTCACTGAAAAGCGCTACATGCCCGCCGTCCCTTCCAACTTCATCGGGCACCTGCAGGGCTTGTCCTTCAACGGCATGTCTTATATTGACCTGTGCAAGAACGGGGACATCGACTACTGCGAACTGAACGCCATGATCGGTTACAGGAGCATCGTGGCCGACCCCGTAACCTTCAAGTCACGCTCTAGTTATGTCACCCTGCCCACCCTGCAGGCCTATTACTCCATGCACCTGTTCTTCCAGTTCAAGACCACATCACCAGATGGTCTCATCCTGTACAACCGAGGGGACGGTAATGACTTCATAGTGGTGGAGCTGGTGAAAGGGTGAGGGCCGCTCGTGGTTACTGTTGCATGTAATGCGTATAACAGTGTGTGGTTGGATGATAGACGTGGTCTGGTGCATGCAGGTATCTCCATTACGTGTCCGACCTGGGGAACGGAGCTCATCTTATCAAAGGGAACTCCAACACACCTCTGAATGACAACCACTGGCACAATGTGATGATCTCACGAGACACAAACAACCTCCACACTGTCAAGATAGACACCAAAATCACCACCCAGACCACCATGGGAGCCAAGAACCTGGATCTGAAAGGTATTTGTGATGAATTGTGATGAAGTGTGATATTCCATAAATGGTTTAAACCTGTCCTGTGTGTTCTCTGATGTCACAGAAGAACCATTTTTGTTCTATGAAGAACTATGTAATGAAAGGTTCATGAAAGAATCATTTCTTTGTTACCTTGTAATAGTTACAAGCACATTTTTCCACTGCAAAGAACCTTTCATGAAATATATAAATATAAAGATGTTCCGCAGATGTTAAAGGTTCTTAAGGAAATCATGAACCCAAAAATAGTTCTTCTATGGCATTGTAAAGAGCATTTCATAGTAAATGTAAGAATTGTATATGATAATTTAATTCAAACTGGCTGTATGTATTTTTCAGCTGTGTTCATATTAGGACCATTATTATCTGGGCCTTCTGTTGTTTTATGCAGTTTGTTTATTGCAGTAAAACTACTGTGCCAGCAGAGGGCAGTGGCGCCCCTTTCATGGGCTTTTACGAGCCCACCGATTAGGGTGATCAGACATCCTAGTTTCAAAGAAACCCACCTGGGACAGTCCTGGTTTTACCAGATTTGTCTTGACAATTATCTAAAAATATAAATGTCCCACTAACTCACAAAATCTCCTCAAAGTCATTCTTAACAAGCTGCAGAATCCAAATAAGGATAAAAACTGTTTCACGTTGGGAACATCTGGCATTTGTAAAATTATCTGAATTCTAACAGCAGTGACCCAACAAAATGTCAGCTGACCTTTCAGAAAAAATGAGTTACCCTACCACTAATATTTCAATTACAAAAATAATCGTCAATCTTTGTTTCTGTATAATATGAAGATGTTAGACAAGCTGTGACTGACTTTCTTAAACCAATAAATACGTTTGATTACAGAACGTTGTCAGTCAGGCCACAATATTTCTTCTGCGCAGGTGATCTGTACGTAGGTGGTGTGGCCAAAGAGATGTATAAGGACTTGCCTAAACTGGTGCATTCTAAAGAAGGCTTTCAGGGCTGCCTGGCATCTGTGGACCTGAACGGCCGCTTACCGGACCTGCTGTCCGACGCGCTGACCAATGCCGGTCAAGTAGAGAGAGGCTGTGAAGGTGAGGAAAACGGTATGACCGGATTTCCGCTTCCGTTTGTCATTTATCTGCTCTGTCCATCTCACGCTCCCGACTACTTCCTGTTTCATCTCTCCAGTTTCTCTGTTTATTTAAGTTTTAACGTAGCTGCAGATTTAGGGGCGGGTGACATAAAGTGACCTTTCCAATGTCAAACAAACTTTACGTTTTATTAAGATGTAACTGTGATAAAACTGAACGTTCGTCTAGAAGCGGTTGCCTGGAAACCTGCCAGGTCGTTCCTGGTATTTAATGATTTATATTCATTAATGTTGCCAAAGTTAACGTGAATTTATGAGGTAATTTTACTTCATTTTAATACCGTGAAACTTATTTAAAGCCGTTAACAGCAGTTTGACATTGAAAGTGTTTAATTCTGTTTGCATTTTAAACACTTGACATAATGAAAACATCGCAGCAGTTTTGTTTATCAGTATCCGATGAAGTGAGACCTTCTTAATGATAAAATTATTAATAAATAAACCAGATAAAAGAAAGTTAATGGGTAATTAGGTGTTTGTACAGTAGATTTGAAGCGATTTGGAAATGAAACATACTGTATGACACACAGCGGTGGTGGGTTTAAAACATTACTGATAGATGTTATATTGCTGTATTTAGTTTAATATTCTGCAAAAGATTAACCAATTTCATATATTGATAAAAGCAAAACCCAGCTAACAAGGAACATTCTCAGAACGTTGGCTAATGTTCTATTGATGTTTTCTCAACATAATCAAAAATATTCTTGCAGTAATGTTAGTAGATCTGCTATATTTTTATGCATAACAAAAACACTTTTATTAAGTTGTTGGTGGAACGTTTAAAAAACAATTAAAAAATGATTGAATCAGGCAATAACACCTTGAACTTTCAAAATACCATTTGTAGTGTTTTTGTCACTCATGAACACATTAGGAAAACGTTCTTACAATGTAACATTGTTAGCTGGGAATATATATTGGAAAATTTCATTCTTTTTTAGGTAAAATACACTATGATGAAAAGCAGGTTATAAGTTTGCATGCTGACTGCGATCTATATTCATTGCTCTTCATCTTATCGGACGGCGTAAGATTGAGTTGTAATTGCTTGTCGCAATTCACAGACAAGCAATCAAAACACCCACAAAACATAACGTGCCAGAAAAAACATAAACGCTCTGATGGAAATAATTAAATGTATCTATATAAATGCAAGCGGTCACGCAGATTTAAAAACCCCTTGTCAGTGTGATGTGAAAATGAGCATAAACACTCTTTTTACTAGGTTAACAGAGACTTTCTGTAGACCTGCCAGCTGTTGTTCTCAAATAAGAGTCATTTTAAACACGCTAACCCTGAAACTAGTGCTGAAAGAAAGCAGCAATTTTGTGCAGATGGTCACACACAGACACACAGACACATATATATTTTATGTGTCATGTTATATACTGAGTCACAGATTTGTATTAATATCCACAATGTTGAAATGATGTAAACTTTACATTTGATTACATGTATATGTTAAATTTCATAGCTTGTCCTTTTTGTTGTACATGAAACATTTTTATATGAAAAGTTTTTTATGTTTAAAAATTCTGTCATCGCTGGATTTTATTGTGTTTTTGTTTTTTCTGTCTCATTTTCATGTTAACTCCACTTTTTTGCCCCCCAGTCTCTCTGCCCCCCCACTCTTTCCTCTTCTCTCTTGTCCTTTACGTTCTTAACAATTTACTTTGTTATAATCACAAACATTCCAGTGCCTTTACTAACATATTTTATATTTTGTTTGTTTGTTTTCTTTTTCGTTTGGCTGACAAGTTGCATTGCTGAAAGCTGACTTGCAAGGTAGATAGACATATGTGTGTTTTAACTGATGCCCCCTTTTACCCCCCTCCAGTGTGACAGTCTGATGTTATAAATCACATTTGCCCGGCAGTCGGTCTAGTAACTCCATCACAGTAAATACAAGCACCTAAACTCACCTTGTATTTACAGCCCCCGGGTCGTAAAAAGCCTCGGATTGTCCTGTGTCATAGTTTCCCTCACTTACTGTACCCGTCACCTCTGTTCATTTCTTTTGCAGCTTACATCTGTTCTGTCGTTTATTGGAGGCATGCGTCCTTTCCGTCCCCCCTTAGAGTGACCCCCCCACCCACTGCATGCGGTCTAAACTTCCACACAAATAGCTCTAACGCTCTTATAAGGGATTTAAAATTAGATGGAATTTCCCAAATGGTCTGTGAGGGGATCTGTCGTGTGAATTCAAACAGCGTTTGGTTTGAGGGAAGTGTCGTTAAGAGACCGGGACCAGTTTCCTGTTTCCCTGCCTGAGACTTTAAATTAACTTCACTCAGACAGATCAGGTGAGACAGAAAGAACAGATCTCATCTGGAGCGCTCCACCCGTCTCTCTATCTCTCTCCTCTTTCTCTCCGCCGGACTCGCTCCGCTTCCGAGTCAAGTGGCCAAGCCGCAAATGTGCCACTGATTGGCCAAATGGCTGAGTGATGGAGAGCGGCGAGCGTCTGAGGGCCAGGGGCCTGTTTTACATGCCGACTGAAGTAATGAGAGAAATGAGAACAGGAGAGTTTCCGCGGGCTGTAATACGCCTGGCCCGTCGCCCTGCCGGCATGCTTCTGTAGACAGAACACAAAATGAGCTGTTTCAGACGGCCTCCATTTATCTTACAGGCCCGCGTCCCCCGGGAGCACTGCGGCTTTAAACCCACCTCAGCAATACTGGGAGCAGATGTTATTATCACAACGGGAGCCTGTGTTATTAGTACAGCCAATACGCTGTACATTATTGCCAACAATACACCTTCAGTAGCGTCGCTGGGGCAACTCGGGCTGCAGGAACGGGCCGATCGATGCTTTCAATACTAATGTCGTAGAAGGTGTTTTTTTTAAGCGATTTAATGTATTTTGCATGAAAATTAATGCGTTTCATAAGCATTAAAATAAAAAAATCTAATGGCTTTAGTAAGTAATTTTTGCAGGCAGAACAGTCATACTTTTTGCATTCCGTCCCTGTCTGAACAAAACAGTTTAGTAAGAACTTCTCAGAATAATCTGCATAGATAATGTGCTGCACGTAAGAAATGTGATTATTTATATAGAAATGTGGATAAAACGTGTTAGAAATAAACTCAATAAACATAAAATGTTTAGGTGTTTATTGCTTACAGTACATCCTCATAGCACATATTCATAGTTTTATTTATCAAATCAACAACATTGGCGTTGATGTTGTTTAGTTTGAATTCACATCACCAGACACATTATTGTCACATTTCTCATTAATGAATCTTTAAAATTCATTTGTTTGCATGTCTGAAGTTTTGCCACCTAGTTCAGGGTTTGATGCAGAACTCTCCAGTGACCTTCATGAAATCATTTTTAATAGAAACTAAAACAGTCTCCGTTGCTCTTCACACTGGAATTGAGATTTAAACGGTTTCCCTTTTCTTCCACATTCTTCTTTCATTTGTAACATTATTAAGTCCTATTCAAACTTATTAACGCATTCTTGTGCGTTTTGCGTATCTCCATGCATCATTTTCTTTGCCCACTTCAAACCGCTTAAACATCGTCTTAGGAAGATTAATTTGGAGTTTCTGGTTTTCATCCACGTGGGCCGTGAGCAGATGGGGCGGTTCTGTGTGGCTGCTTCTGCTGCAATGAAATCTATTTTATTACTCTGCTTTTGATGTTGTAAGAGGCCTGTGAATTTATGTACCCTTCTCTGTTTGTTTCCTCTTCCCTCTCCGCCCTATCATCTGTCTTCTCAGGCCCCAGCACTACCTGTCAAGAAGATTCCTGCTCCAATCAGGGCGTGTGTTTGCAGCAGTGGGAGGGGTTTAGCTGCGACTGCAGCATGACATCATTTGGAGGGCCGCTGTGTAATGACCGTGAGTCTGTCACCTCTTTTGCTTCTTACCTACCGTTGAGGGACTGGCGCAGTGATTCGGTACACAGCCGAAACTAAATCCAGTTCATTCTGATGATTTTAACCATCATGTTTACATTTTACTGTTACATGTAATTTTTTAAGCATTAGCCACTTTGTTTGACTAGCATATTTTTAACAAAAAACTGATAATTGATATTGCACAGTGAAGAATTAACACACTTTTGTACTCAGGACAGATGTGTGTTTTAAAGTCTAATCTCAGTTATTATGTTGGGAAAGCAAAAGAGTATTATGTTGTGATATTGGAAAGATTACATGTCAGGCACTGTTATGCTACGTTGTTGTCAAGTGACCTCATTATGTTCTGCGTGTAATTTAGCACGTGTTTGTTCATTTTAATCTGAATTTGTGTGGAAATATAATGTAGTCCAGTCGTGCAGGAAAATACGTGCAGGAAATACTGCAGCTGATGTTACGTACGGCTGTTCTGTCACAATGCAAACAGAAGGTCAATGTAAACTCAGCGTATTGTGTAACTCTTGCTGATTTTCTACGGCACACAGACGATTGTCAGATCTGGGACTTCAGGACATCTGGGTTTTATGCTTAAAATACACATGCGCTATTTTTAGATCAGCGTACTATCAAATTGTGCTAGTATTTCTGACGTAAGTTGTATGAATACGGTTCCTTTGTATTAATAATTTACCTGAATACCTGATCTGCCAGACTGTGCGCTTACAGGACGTACTGATATCAAATACAAATATCCCACAATGCATTGCGCTTGACCTTCTGTTTCCAGTGTGAGGAATTAATCAAAAGTTGTCACGGAGCTTTCCTAGCAAATTCAGATGTTGAGACCAAATAAGTGTAACATAAGATTCTGAAAATATACATATAAAATTATTTTATTGACTTGAGAAATATGATCTGAAACAGATTTGATCAAAAAAGATGAGGGCAAAAATTGTGGTTTGTTTCCACTCAAGTGATGAGGTCGAGCGTCAACAACGTAGCATCATACATGCAGTTATTTCTGAAGCATATTGTAAAGAGTATAACATGCGTACCTTCATTTTCTGCTACGCCACCAGAGGGCCTTAGAGGACAGCGCTTAACCGGCAATCTGTGTCACGTCGTATTTCAACATCTGCTCCACAGAATAGAAGGTTTTCCTGCAGATATAAATTATGTTAGAGGAAATGTTGTTGTTGTTGTGTTCTTAGCGTGCATGCCTAAGTGTTTATGGGACCATTTATGAATGGCTTGGTAATATTGAGCCGTCTGTAGCAACAGAAGGGGCGTTGAATGAGTGTGGTCTGAAAGCCTCGCTTCCAATGGCCTGTGAAAGTGCTGAGTGCCAGCAATCTGCGGCAGAAGAAGTCCTTGAGATGGTTTACAGAGAGGGTGTATTTCAGTCTCAAGCCATGCACGGCTAATCCATTCTGTGGGTTTGCCAAACTGATAAGAGCCTGTCTTTGTTCAGGGGGAAGAATCCACGTAGACCGCTCGCATTACATCATCTGCACCCCCGCACCTCGCCGGATACTATTCAGTGTGTGTTTTTAGCTATTCAGAGCGGCAGTGGGAGACGGATTGGCTGAGAACGGCTTTCTACCTACTTAGAATTATAAAGGGAAACTTATATTTTTGTGTTTTTCCTCACATCTACCGTGTTGTTCAAACGACGCACGCAAACGCAGATTATAAGTGTGTGTGGATAGAGTTACATAAGTCACATAAATGACCTGTGTGATGACGTGTGGCAGCGGTTTAGGAATCTGTCTGTACAGGAAGTGAGCATGGAGTTTTATTATCAGATCTGTTTGGACAGTAAAATGGAGCAACAGTCATGTCTCCACCTTTACTTTAAACAGAAATTCATGGGTATGTGCAAATGCAAAAGGTTATTTTAATTGCTAGCAAATAAATGTTGCAATGGTTAGTTATTAAATTGTTGAAATTATGAATTGAATAGAATTTAGCAGCAGTGTTTAATTTCTGATGGACCGGTCAGTACAGTGGCTGCTGTGGGTTAACTATAGAACAGGGTCGTTCATTATAACACGACTGATTCGCTTTTAATGCGGCGCGTAGCTCGTGTCCAGTCTAGACAGAGTTTTACCTTTGTTCATTTACATAAGCACATAGTTATTATAGCCGACTCAATCCATCATTGGCTATGCAGCACGAGCGCTATGCTAGCTATACCCAGAGGGTCAGACTGTGGCTGGTTAACATGGCCCAGTTAGCATGTGCAAGGTAGCGATGAGTTCTGATATTTCAAGTGACACATACCCAGCTAATATTTCACAGTAGTTTTAAAAATGCATTTTGCCCAGTTTATTGTTTTTGGTAGCGTGCTGTTTGACATCACACCTATGCACAACGGCATCAGCCAATCAGAGCTGAAGGCGTCGCTTTCCTCCAGAGTGACCCCTCACATGCCCTTTACGCCCCCTAAAAGGGGAGGGGCTTATGCGGCAGCCAATCAAACGCTCTTGAGATGAATGGGAATTCAAACAGATAGGGTCCATCACATATTATAGTGTTGCTTGGTTATTCTCTTTGATTTGTGCAGAGATATACAGCATTTGGTGTGTGTTCACAATATTAATGTTCCTGCAGTCACACACACACACACAGAGGCTCATTTAGATGTGTGAAAGCCCAGTGATCAGCAGTCCGTGAAGGCAGTGCAGAGAGAAAGAGGCTTTGTCTGGGCCCAGCAGCAGAAAGCAAATCCTGGCTACGGAGACCACAAACCGTGGATTCAAACACACGGTTTATCACCACATACAGGCATCACACACCGTCTATAGGTGTCCAGGGTACGGACCCTCATACTGTAGCATCTATTCCTCAGGTCTTAAATCATCACACACACACACACACACACACACACACACACACACACTGATCAATACCCAGATCCCTGCAGGGGGAGCTTCTGTCTGACCCACTAGTCGCATTAAACATGCACCCAAACACACTTCAGCTCCGTTTCTCTCTCACGCACGCGTTCAGATCTAAGAGGATATGAGCAGTTTGATTTCAGCTGCTTTTCTATATACTGTAATGAACTGACGCAAAAGCGACGCGCAGACGCAGCCCAGATAAGCGAGGAAAGAATTGCCCGATGATTAAATAAATGACCACGTCCATAGAAAAAACGCGATAACGCGTGCGGGATTCATTTCGACGCATCGCGTCATTCGCGGCGGAAACGCGCCCGTGCGTCTTTAAAGACGCGCTTCATTTTAATGAGCTTTTGCTTATCGGGTGTCTTGTCCCGTAATAAAGCAAATCTCACCGCGATCGTGTGTAAGATGGTTCATCCGGAGAGGGAGGAAGGATGAAAGGAAGACGATTGTGTTGTTCATTATTTGTTTGTTCTTTTATTCTCTTCTCCTTTATATAAAAGTGCAGAACAGCGGAACATTATAAGTCGCCGCAATGGGAGGGAACCGAATGAAAAGCCCAAATTTCCACCTATTTCTCCCCCACTGTTTAAAATACTTGAAAGCGTTTTTCCTCTCCGCCACAGAGAATGAAAGCGGTATTAAAATATGCTCCACTTCCCTTGAATCTGCTTTTGAGGTCAGCTGGAAAAAAACTGGATTAAACGTGAGACCGGGGAAGAGCGCCGAGCATCCGAGACGCGCGCCCTGCGCGCCGCCATCAGATGGCGCCCTTGTAAACCAAACCCCTCGGTCTCCAGGCTGTTTTGTTTTGTTCTTGAAACACAGTTAATATCAAAGGGAACAATTAGCTTTGCTTTAAGCGCGGCAGATTGGTTCTCACATTGTTTTGTAAACCTCTGGAGTTGTGATGTGATGTTTTATTATGCACAGCGATGGGTGTCGCTGAAATCGCAGTGATGAAATTATCTTCCGAATGGAGCGGTTTTGGGTTCTTGGTGGCGTGTGCCTGGGACCCCCCTGGCGAGACGGATCCGATCTCCTGCCTTCGCCGGCTTTAATTAAACAGTGCTAACGATGCTCAAAGCTGAGAGGAAGAAGCAAAGAGCTCCTTGTGTCAGCGGAGATGTCACCAGTGTCACACTTGTGCATCTGCCTCACACTCCAGCTGAATTCTCTGTGGAGGAACACACCTGCACACTTCCTGTCTCAGCCGCTAGCGCACGCGCGTCACGGACCGCGAGCTTGTGAGGGAAGTGAAATTTACACTGTGGCTTAAATTAGTATGTTTTGTTTTGATGTTTTGTTGACATCGTCAGAGCTGGGAGGTATTTCCTGATGGGTGAGGTTTTTGCCTTCAGTTTTTTAACAGGAAGCGATTCTTTTATGCACGTTTACCGTTCTGCTTTCACACCAGAATTAAATTAAATACAGCATGTCAGTAAATAATGATACCTTGCAGTTTTATTCAGATGAGAGCAGATTAGGTTTATAAGTCTTTCTTCAGGAGTTGTGCTGTTTCCTCCCTGTGTCTTGCTTGCTTTAATCAAACCCGGCGCTGTCCGCGGTGCTGAAATGCCCAGCGGTTGCTTTTTATATGAAAGGACTCATCCACACACACACGCACACTGGCTGGAGAGAGAGAAGTTACATCAAGGTTTGACTAGTTTGCGAAGGGGTTGGATCTCAGTGTTTCCGAATCCCAGCTGGACACTTCCTGAGCCACCGCTCTGTCAAGAAGAGACGCAGCCAGAAAGAGAGAAAGAAAGATTAGGATGAGAGAGAAGCCCCCACCGGCCCCCCTCTACAGCTGCACATGTCTCTCTGATAGAGGAGGGGGAGGGTTGGAGGAAAAGAGGGGGTTGAAAACTCAGCCAAGCTTGAGCGCTTTCCGTTTTACCCCCGCCACGCGTTCACAGGGTCTTTTGCTCAGAGCGTACGCTAAAAACTAAAGGATAAAAGACAGAGTAACGAGAGAGGAGGCAGGCTGTTCTTTCTTTGTGACTTGCGTTTGCAGAAACTTTGACCACCCCTGGTGCGGGAGGACCGCTTGACCGCTGTTGCCCCTCCTCGGTTTTCTCTTCCTGTTCTCCATTGGTGTGTCTTCTAACATTTCCTCTGAGAGGCAGTGCGGTCTCAGCCAGCAAAAGCAGCAGTGTGTGTGTGTGTGTGTGTGTGTGAGAGAGAGAGAGAGTGTGTTTGTCGTTTGGGGAGGGGGAGAGGCGCTCTGTATTGAGTTAAATGCTGCAGCGGCAATCTTCTCTCGTGTGTGTGCCATCGCTTCTGGTAGTGTCTCTCTGTTCCTCTGCTTCTCCATGAGGGAACGAGAAACGCAGCCTTGTGTTCACGGGATACAGCTGGGATTCGGGCGATAGGGTACGCTGAAAAAGTCTAAGACTGCTGGGAGGTTTGTAACAAAGGCTGCTCATCTCCAGTACACCACTACGCCTACCTCACTGGAGTACTGGATCGCTTTCGTGGTTTAGTTTCTTTCTTCCCTTTAAGGATTTTGTATTCGTTAATGCCAAGAAGAGGAATGTAATCCAGGATCTTATGCATATGATGATCATCTAAAGTTAATTTCATCAGTCATTTTTGCACAGAACTGTGTTGGAAGTTCTTCTCCATGTGGATTTGGCACATGCTGTGGTTCAGCTTCTCCGTCAGCGATTGGGCCGTTGCGTGGTCAGGGTCCACGGCTTGAGCAGGACATGGGTTGCCAGGTGCTCTGAAGGCGCTCCTGTATAAAAATCATCATCTCCCTGTGCACTCTGGTAGCATGTTGGTGGGAGGGATGTGTCCGCGGCCCGGCGGGGCTCCTGGTGGTCTCGCTTCCATACTGCTTCGCATCAGCCTGCGCCTGGCTCTCTGGCTGCCCCCGCTGACTTTGGGGTCAGTCGTGGCTCTGGCAGAGGGGCCCGGGGAGCTGTATGTCCCTCAGCATATGCCTCATCACCTCGTGCCTGCTGCCAGATCTCACGCCCCCCTGCGGGCAGGACACGGTGCGTAGCTTATTCCACTGCCACATTTACTTTCTCACTGCTGTCATATTCTGCTGTTGCATAGCGAAGCTGTATGTGTGTGTGTGTGTGTGTGTGTGTATGCTTGAGAGATATGTGTAAAGTTGTGTGTGTGCATACGTGTGTGTGTATACTTGAGAGATATGTGTAAAGATGTGTGTGTGCATGTGTGTGTGTAAATGTGTGTGGTGTGCTCGAGAGATATGTGTAAAGTTGTGTGTGTGTGTTTGTGTATGTGTGTGTGCATGTGTGTGTTTGTGTGTATGCGTGTGTGTGCATGCGTGTGTGTATGTGTGTGCATGTGTGTAAATGTGTGTGTGCAAGTGTGTGCTTGAATGATTTGTGTAAAGATGTGTGTGTGTATGTGTTTAAATGTGTGCTTGAGAGATTTCAGTAAAAGTACAGATTTCAGTGCAGACTAAATTATGCTGCTGGAACGGGGGTCTGTGGTTTTACTTGCGCAATCGTGTGGTCAGGATGCAAATGCGAGCAGTAAGAGGTGTTTGTGTTCATTATGCAGATGCATTATGCAGGGTACAAATGTTGAGTGTCTAACGCTGGCTGCAACACACACCACCATCACTCACCGACCGGCAACGCGCACATCAGCTGTAACGTTCTTGTGTTATTTTAAGGGTCATTAATGGGGCCGTGTTTATTATATAAGCACCTGGATCGCATCCGTAACCTTTGCTGTAAAAGCCACATCCTCACCCGCCGACTCCGGCTGACCTTTGACACAATTAAATTATATTCAAATTACAGCGTCTGCACCGCGGCCGCTGCACCGCGTCGCCTGCGCGTGAGCGAGCGCATGTAATGCAGCGAACTGGCCAAATTGAATGTACCGTGTCTGGAAGGGACAGCGGACAGGTTTTTATGCGACTATTAGACCCCAGAGCAAACCAGTGATTTCCACAGTCACCCCCCCAACACACACACACACACCTTCCTTGAAACTCTATTACTTCAACATTGCCATTAAATCCCACCGGCTACGACTCTTGAGAGCAGTACACCGTATAAATTGAACACCTTCTGCTTTATTGCACCAACTCTTCCCCCCAGTTTGTCTTCTAATGTCTCATTGCGGACTGGCTGTTTAAAACTATCAGGCTGATTTCCACGCTGTGTGTTCAGAGGGGCTTGTGCTGTCAGTCTGTGATCCACGGCTCTTATATAACGAGACCTGGCTGCCTCTTAGCATTATCCTCACAGATTATGCTTTGATAAAAAAACACACTATTGAATAGAGGCTAGGAGGAAGAGAGCGGAAGCTTGTGAAGTGAGACGAGTCATTTATCATCTTTTCTGAGAGCCTCTTGGTTTTTCTTCTCTCTTTCTTTCCAGCTCCTTGCCTCTCTCTCTCTCCATCGCTCTCCCTCTATCACCGCATGTCTCTCTACCTTTGTTTCTCCTCTTCTGGCTGCGCGGGTGTGTACAACACAGCTGGCGTCTCTAATGGCAGGGTGTGCTGAGATCACAGAGTCCCGCTGCTCGTATGCTTTCCCTCAGGCTGCTAGGCAGCGCATCAGGGTCCATTGCCTCTCTATCCATCCCCCCTCTACCCTTATTCTCGTCCAAACAAATCTAAACCTCCGGACATCTTCTGACCCGGAATATTCTATATTTTAATCTAATAATAATAATAATGACAGAGTGAAACCGAAAGGCTTCCAGTCACGTCTCTTACATCACTCGCTGCACAAGGCAGCCACAAATCTTCCACCTGCCTTCAGTCCTGTTTCATTATAACCACAATGAGGAGTTTAGAAACAGCAAGAGTTCTGTTGTTGCAGTAAAATTAGCATTTTAAAACCATTAACAGGAGGTTATATTGAGTGCCGGATTGCGTGTGCACGCGCCCTTGTCTGCGTGTCAGTAAATGTGCCCTCTCTCCCGCTTAAATGATTGGATGTGATGTGAAAATTAAAGCAGATCAAATGATCTGAATTTACCCTGGGCGCCGGCGCTGTGTTTTAACTCAAACCCCGTCCGTTTTTCTTTTCTCTGAGCTTGCTGCAGTTTTGCACATTTTCCCTGCATTCTTTCACAGTAATGCTGCCAAATATTGCACAAGACAAATGAAAGCGATTTGTTTCAGGTGGAGTTGGAAGAAAATTCTATGGAACATGTTTTTGCCAACTGTGAGCATCCATTGCAGGAAATATAGAAAAGCTTATCGACAGCAGTAAATCAGACTGTGTGCTGTTACTTCTGCATTGATTGTTATACATTGCTGTGGGTGTGAGGAACTTGCAGCCATCACAGAAATTGATCAAACACAACAGTGTCAGTTAAACATCACGGTTTGGTTTGTTTGTTTGAGTTTATTCTGTTGTCTCCTCAACTGTGGACATTTTTGGCCCTTAAAACAAACTCAGTGAACCATCGTGAACAAATTAATCTGCACAGCATTTCCGAATCCATTTCCAGAAATAAAATTACATTTGAAACATTTTAGAATAATGTTGATCTCGTTGGGGTCAGTTTCAAAGCTAGCATTTTATGATAAATAAATATGATAATATTCTTACATTTTTAATATTACAAATATACAGCTTAGTTTGAAATGACACATTTGTTAATGAATATTTGATTTATATTATAGTATTAATGGAAGATGAAATCTGTGTAGAAATTAATTGAAATAAATGGAAAATATATTTTAAATCATATGTTTTTATATATAACAGGATATGAACTGGGGTTGTCACAGTGCTATCATGGTATTTATGTACGTTATAAAACACAGTAATGCTATCAGTTCTTTTTTGTTCTTGTTTATTTAGTTTTTCTCATTTTGGAGCAATAAATCACATTTTAATATGCGTGTAGGGAAGCAGGGAGAGAGATTGTGACCATTGTGGCACTTAAGGCAAAAGTTAAACAGGTACAATAGCGACACTTGCTGTGTTGGAGTGTTAAATAGATACTAGTACTAAATTATTCATGATATTATCATGTGCGGTTTTAACAACATATCAGATATCATGATTATTAATATCGTTATCAGGATGACGTTGTCACATGTTATGCTGTATGTCAACCAGTATATTGTGACACCTTTAATATGAACATATGAATTATGAACTATAAGTTTAGAAAGAAAAAGAAATCTGTTTCACAGCATCTAATTATGAGATATATAATTCCCAGCAGCCCAAGAAACATACATGCATTAATGCATTTCATAATCAAAGATGTTTTTTTAACATGAGCTGTTTTCTCTCCCTCATTCCCTCTCTCTTTCTCTCGCTCTCGCTCTCTCCATCACTGTAAATCAGATTGGAGTTTGAGTAAGTGAGCTCATTGGGTTGACTAATCTCTTCCCCCTCTCACTATCTCTCCCTCTCTTTTATGTCAGAGCTGTGGTTGGAGAGGCTGAATTGCGCTAATGAGAGCATGGTGTGGATTTGCTGGTGAACGGTGATGCGTCTGGTCAGATATGATACTCGGAGAGGCTGAGATTTCAGAGTGTGGGCTGTTCTCATTAAGAGAAAGATGCATGAATGATCAGAGTGGTGGAAGAATACGTGTAACTAGCGATCAGTATTGGTGAGTCACTGCTAAGCTAAGAGGGAACGTTTTTTAGAAGGGTGGCTAATGCTCTTACGAGGTTCTCTCAAAGTTAATAATAAACGGTCTTGCTGTGCGCTAGTTCTTGTAGTACACTAGTTCTTGTAGTACACTAGTTCTTGT